>CAKNYM010052172.1:15276-26083 GCA_932195095.1 Andricus curvator | reverse complement strand
AAAAACAAAGACTGTGCTTTATTTCTATAGACTATAGAACCTCAACATATTCATTTAGTCGAATAATTATTTAAATTTTAAGAAAAAATTGAAACTTGCACATCTCATTTTTTTAGACAAGATGTTCATTTTTTAGAGACTTCGGATAGGTTTTAAACTATTTAAGAGTAAAAAATTAATTCTCATATAATTAACAATAATAAAAAGGTATATTTATTATAGTGCAGTATCAAAAATTTTAAAAGTTTTGCAACAACCGACTTTAGCGGAATAAAATGGAATGATGCAGCGTGTAAAATTATTTTGCGTTTAGTACCACTTAGCTGTATTAACTGAATAGCATTCCTTTTTTTAATAATATTTTGAATTTTTTATAATTATATTATTTAGAATTTTTATAGTATTCAAGGACATTATTTTGAATCAAGCGAAATTATTATGAATACCTAAGTTATACTTACTTTTCGCTTCGGTGTGCCTTTTTCTTCGTCATCAGTGGTGCTGGCCACGTCAGTGCTGGATTCATGGGGTGTTAGCAGAAATGTCGACGCTTTGGTTGACTTGATGATTTCGTCGAGTTTTTCTTCACTTTCTGAAAATAAAAAAAATAAAATAAAATTCAACGTTTCTAATGTCACCCTAACGTCAAATGAACCGTTGGGAAAAATTTATTATATTAAGGCCATGTGAGCGTATCCTCAAAATTTTTTTTCACATTGTTTTCAAAACTAACTTACGTTCACACGAAACGCGATATCGACTTGAAAATTTGGGAAACTAAATAAGAAACACTAAGAAATGATTGTCTGGTCCTAAATTTTTATAATTATGAAAAAAGCGAACTAAAAAATTTTGAAAAAAAACTTTTTTATAATTATAAAAATTTAGAACCTAAAAAAACGTTTCTTAGTGTTTCTCATTTAATTTCCCAAATTTTCAGCTCGATATCGCGTTTCGTGTGAACGCAAGTTGGTTTTGAAAAAAATGTACAAAAAATTTTTTAGGTTACGCTCACATGGCCTTAAATTAAAAAACTTTTCAACTTACCTGCTAAATTTAATGTTACTTCCTCCTGTATGTCGGCCTTTCCACCGTTATTCAGAGAGATGAGGATTGGTATTTTTGCGATGGAGAATGCTTCGCGGCATCAAATTTTTTTATTCTTGACGTATGAACTTTTTTTGAAACGTTTCGCGAGAGTAAAAGCACATACGCGAACATCTTGCAGTTATTATTAAAAAGTATCAGAATGCGAGAATAAACCACAACGAATTACTATGACCATGCTCACTTTTCGGCTACTATATCACTTTCGCGTCTGTTCCTCAGTTCCTATATGGTTCCTAATCTTCTTAAATGGCATTAGCCTTGTCAATGCAATCTGCCGCAGAAGGCATTGTATGGCATTCAACTGAAAAGATGTCGAAACAGCATTGAATGGCATTAACCCGATTCAATAATTTGTGCCATGAAAGACATTGTATGGCATTCAAGTGGGTGGCTCGGCGAACCGCATTAAATGGCATTAACCCAATTCAATATTTTGTGTCATGAAAGGCATTGTATGGCATTGAAGTGGGTGGCTCGGCGAACCGCATTAAATGGCATTAACACCAATTCACTTAAAAGTATTACCATGACGTCAGTTTGATGCCTTTTCATTTGTGCGTATTGAAAATGATTGGAACGAGACAAGATTTAAGCCATAAAACGCATTTAATGGCATTTCGGACAAAAATGCAATTAGTACGCATTTCAAGGCATTGAAGTGTCTACTGTTTTAAATGCCATTCTATGCGTCTCAATGAACTCCTTGTTACCGGGTGTCATACGCAGTCATACGTGAAGTACGTCGTGATGGCGAAAAGAGACGCATTGCGCACGTACTCTACCTACCCATCACAGCATAGAGTATTTCCATTAAGCCATAACATTTCAAAATGGCCGAACACGCCAGGGAGAGCACTCGTGCTTTATACATTGAATCCCATATGCAATATACTTTTCGAGGACCAATTAATTCTTTTATTTTAAGAAAATGGTACTTTCGTGTTTTTTTGTGGGTTGTACGAAGAACAAAGCAAGGAACCATGGAATATCATTTTATCAAATTCCATCTATTATAAAAAGAAACAAACAAAAAGCATTCCAGACCGGGTGGAGCATACACTTTGCAGGCAAAAATAGAGTTATCGAAAAAATGACGTGAAAAATGGATAAGTGCGATTAAACGTGGTCCTTTAAGTGAGTCGATGATAAGAAATGCAACAATTTACTCAAACCATTTTATATCAGGTACGATAAATTAGATACATTTTACACAAGGCTGAAGTAATCAAGTTCTAAACTCCAAATTCAATTGCCTCATTTTACTAAATGAATACTAGCATTAAATATTTTTTAAATACTTATCGGTAGTCTGGTTTTAAGTAAAAGTGTGAACACCGAAGGAAAAAGTGTTTACTTTGATAATTTTTGCGTAATACAAAAGTTTCGAATGTTTACGTTAGTTGAAGTTACCATTTGAAAATTTCATTTTACGCAAAAGTTATTAAATTAAACAGTTTCTCCCTGTGCACACATACTATAATTTAAAGAAGGAGTACTGCTCAGTGTTTAAAAATGATTTAATTCCAGTATTTATTCATTAAAGTGAGGTTATAAGATTTTGAGGTTAGAGCTCGAGTCCAACAGCCTTCCCGTTACATTTCGTTGCAACTTTTGTTTAAGTCATGTATGGCAATATATAAGTGGGTTAAATCAATTTTTCCATTGCAAAACAAAATATACTCCAATATAAATGAATCTGTGCAGTTAACGATAAATTAACGTGCCAATACTAATCTCACCACGCACTATCTATAAAGTTGTCATATACCTTCTTGCACTCCACTTTTTCAACAAATCAGGCTTCGTAAAACTTAAAAGCCTCTAAGCTTTTATAAGCTTTCAATTGTTTGCACGTGTAATAACTATGAGTTATCGTAAAATATGATACAAGATCGAACTCACTCACTACGGGCACATCACTAATACGTGTGGAAAATTCCTCACTTTTCAGAGCGTAGGGATCTGAATTGTCAATTGCACTTAGTTTATCACAATAACGGACCTTCACTTTACCAGATAAACTCAAAAAGTATTCACTAGACATTTTTCATTTGCCGATAAACACAATTCTTTAACTAAGATAATACACGCGACGCTATGTATACAATGCAATGTTTTCCCTGGCGTGTTCGGACATTTTGAAATGACGTCACAAGTGGAAATACTCTATTGTGACAGGTGATGGCAGCATGCGTGCGTTATGACTCGCACAGCGTGCCTCGTACGCATGCGAGTACTGTGCGTCGCACGACTGTTATCTGGGTGGGGCCTGACGGCTACTCGGATGGATAATCCGGATGTCGACTTCGGTTTCCCGTAGTCCTCCTGGCCGACCGGCCGAACGCAAGCATTACGCTACAGCGTAATGCTAAAGTAATGCTAACTCGCACGGCATGCGGGACACGCGGTGCGTGCTGGGTGCGAGGCACATGGGTCGCACTTTGTGAGGGACACGTACGTGCGAGACATATGCGACGCACTACAATATGCATTTTATTTATTTTAAAACTATAATTTCCAACTTCAATCGACCATAACAATAATTTCAATTAGCCTTTTGTCAATTTGAGTTTGAAATTGAGTAAATAAAAAAATGAAATTTTTGGTATAATTTCTACTTTACATATTTATTCATGTTTATAACAATTTGTGCTTTTAATTTCAATTTTAACATAAATTGAGTTTAAAATGTAATTTAAAATCAATGTTTAAAAAATTTGTTCAGAAATTTAAAAAATGTATGAAGCGGAGCTATATTTGAAAACCGCGCGCATTAGCTGAATAATATACGGCGTTAATACAAACATGCGGAAACTGAATTGCTAATGCGCAACTAAAATGTATAAATATTCCTTCCACTCATAATAAAAAATACTTTATTTAAAAATATCAATGCAAATATTTTCTGTACCCTCTAAAAATCCTAAATGTACGACGTGCGACACACCTGTCACGCATATGAGGACGCAGCTGTGTCATCCCCTGCGCGCACGTCGTGCGAGAAAATCCGCACGTGGTGCGTCGCACCGTGCGCGCACTTTGCTATCTGGGTAATCAATAAAAGAAACAAAATAAATATCTAAACTGTTGCAATTATAATTATACGTTAAAATTTACGTTAAATGGTTATGCCGTAATTGCAAGAGGTTTCTTTTCCAGCGTTAAAAAATAAAAAAAAAACAGAGTGGCTGTCATTGAAGTCTGCTAAAGCCGGCTTCATGCGCACCTACCGTCAGTGGCATGATAAGAAACACATATATGTAGATTGAAACTGAGGCTTGCAATATTTATCTTCAATAATCTTGTCAATTGCATTTTAATTTTTAAGAATTATGTTAAGTAGGATAAGCAATTAAGTGATGAAAAGAAAAAGTTAAAATGTAAAGTGAATAGTCCCAAGTGATAAAAGCGAGTAGCAAACCGTCGCCTGTCGGGCCCGTCGGTAACGTGAATAACTTTGAAGGCTGAATGGCGGCGCCGCGCTAACCTGACCTACGACCTATAATTATTTATCAGTTCGTTCCATGGATTCCATATACGTTCAAACTTCATACGCCCGGTGCAACAGTAAGGTGAGAATAAGCAAACATGAATGAAAGACCTTGAAACTTTATTATAAACAAACTTAAACACCTAACTCGCCAATTGTCACTGATGAATCGTTCGGTCGCTTTTCCAAATTTAGCTTCAGAGAAATTCGCAAAATTCGAAAAAGTAGCAGTGCCGTGGTTAGAAAAGGTCAACAAATTTTTCGGCAACGATTTTCTGACACTTTTTGTGATTTGTATTTTGGAGAAAGGAAGATAAGGAAGTATACTAGTACTAGATGAGTTTTGAAAAAATCTATTTTTTTAAATTTCGTATTCAGTTTTTGAGGTTATGACTCTCGCTCCGCTCACCAAAACAGAGAAAACACATTGTTTATCTTTGTCTCGGGTTTGTGTAATTTTATTTTATTTTCGTTACACGCCAAGTTTCATGATGAAATGATGAAATATCGATAATCGAAAATTCGACTTAAGGTGCCTGTGGAGCGGGTCGACAATCGAATTTTCAACCCTAGGGGAGAAAGTGACAAAGCTTTTTGGCTATATTTCATTGAATTTTTGTTCCAAAAAAGTATTTCGTTAATAAGTGTTTTTAGTCATTTAGGCATTTTTATAATAATTTTATACTGTTGGTATTTGAACTACAGTGATGTTTATGTAATTAATATCAATTTTTACCTTTTTCTTATTTTGGTTTACTTTAATTTCCAGGTTTCGAGGTTCAACATTTTTCCAAAAAGATATTTAATAAACAAATTTAGAAAAAAATGTCTGAAAACGCGACTCAGAATACCCAAAGAAAACCAAGGGTCAGAAATCGAAGACGTCGTTTAGAGTAAGTTGATCATTTCAATTTCATAAAATTTCTTCAAAGATCAAAGTCACAATTTGAAATTTAATCTATAGGATTTTTTTACGAAGCATAACAAATTTTATGTGTAAGAAATCATGTAACGCTGCAGTGTACTGCTTGTACGGTTAGTGTTCGTAGAATGTTTAGAGTAGGTGATATAATAGAAATAAATTATATCTACTTTTCAAGCTATTTAGAACTTTTTGGAAATTAAACCTTTTTTACCTTTTTCAGGGATTCACAGGCTTTCCCCTTTTTCCCCTTATTATCAAAAAATGTCTCCTCTTCCTTTTAACAGGATGTCTACCCTACCTAGAAAATTTATTTTTTTTAGTTGAAAATTCTTTTTTTTTTCGTAAAAAAAATTTTTGGTAGAAAAGTTAAAGTTACTAGATAAAGTAAATTCAAATTACCTAAAAAGTTACTTTTTTCACTTCCTTAATTTTATAATTTAAAAATCAAAATAATTAAGATGACAATTCATAAAAACTTAATTTAAAAAGGAACATGAATTAGTTAAAGTAGGATTTTTCAGACACATTTTTTAACCAAACAGTTGTATTTTTAACCAAAAAAATATGCAATTTTTTACCGGAAGAAATGAATTTTCAAGCCAGAAGGACTAATTTTCAACAAAAAAGTTACTTTTCAACCCAATTTGGACTTTCTACCAAAATAGTTAAATTTTTTTTTAAATCCATGAATTTAAAAAAAAAAAGGGAATTTTCTACCAAATTTGGACTTTCTACAAAATTAGTTAAACTTTGAACAAAATACATGAATTTTAAACGAAATGGTTGGATGTTTATACCGAGTATATTAATTTTCAATAAAAAAGTTCATTCTCAACCGAATAGTTGAATTTTCTATCATTTTCAAACCAAAAAGATGAAATTTTCAACAAAAGAGTTAAGCTTCCGACAAAAAAATTCATTTTCAACCAAATAGTTGAATTTTCTAATAAAATATTTGAATTTTCCGCCCCCCCCCCAAAAAAAACGAATTTGAAACAAAATAGTTAAATTTTCAATCAAGTAGTTACATTTTCAACCAGAAAAGAAAAATAGCTGAACCCTCTTCAGAATTTTTTTTACCATACGAAATTAATTTTCCAATCAAAAGCAACAAAAATGTTTGTTATTTTTCAATCAAGTAGCTGAACTTTCTAACAAAATAGTTCAATTGAACCAAAGAAGACGAATGTTCCACAAAATAGCTGAATCCTCAATCAAACCAAATTAATTTTATACTAAAATAGTTGAATTTTCAACCAAAAAAAATTGAATTTTTTTTTAACGAAAAGAGATAAATTTTGAAATGAAAATGCCAAATTTTGAACGGTTGAATTTCAAAACTAAAAATATAAATTTTTAACAGAAAAGTTACTTTTCAAGCAAATAAAATAATTTAAATTTTTATAAAATACATGAATTGAGAATGCACGGCCCTGGTCGTTGGAAGATAACGCGTTTCGTGTTGCTCCGTACATTTCGGTTAATTTCTTTGGTTTTATGTGAGTGTATGACATTATAACTTGCTTGTGGGTTGTGCTTAGTGCCGAGGTTTCTATTCTGATGCATTTCTGAGTGGGTTTCAGTCAGAAAATAGTAAATTTTGTGTTTCTTAATTATTGTTGTGGACATTGGCACTTTAAGATGGTGGCATGTTTAGTGTGTAACGAAACGAGCCGATCTTTTGCACACCTTCACCCCCTACTCTTTAGCCCAAGTCCAAGTACCCGTGTGCATGATCCAATAAACTAGTTGTCTGCTCGTGCCTCGTGTCACTTACTCGCTTGACGCGCTTGACGTGTGAGAGTTTATAAACATAAAGTTTGAAAATCAAAAGTAGACGACACATTTTTTCATATTCGCATCTTGTTGTTAGTTTCATTATTATTTCTGAAATATCTATAGGTCAAATGTAACCTTCAAAGTATGAAAGATGAATCAAAATTAGGCTTTTTAGATAAAATGCAATTAAATCATAATAAGTAACTCAGTTAAAATCATCAAAATATGATTTTATTTATCCCTCATCTGTTATAAATCTTAACATTTATTATGATAATTGAATGACGAAAAAAAATACTACCCTTAAGCGTGAAAAATTGCCCTTTATAGGGGTTGAAATATCAAATTGTGCATTTTGAAATTTTGACGCGCAATTGTTTGGACATTTTAGTACTTAAATGTTTTGGGACAATATAAGAAAGGGATCGTTCACAAATTACGTAACATTAAAAAGGGGGGAGGGAGCTCATGTTTCTTTACGATCTGTTACGTGTGTGGGGGGGGTGGATTTTTGACCCGATTACGTAACATTTTTAATTGTATGTCAAATTGTAAATAATTGTTTAGTATTGGAAAATAATTCTGTTCTTAACATTTTGCTACGGCACTATAATTTGTAAACTTTTTTACATTTTCAAAGAGATAAGAAAAATGAAATTATGGGCAAAAACTTATGTCGAAGAATTCGAAAAAAAGTTTAGAAGCTTTTTAATAATTTTCAAAGATTTTAGGAGATTAATTTTTTTTTAGATTTCTGGGAATTTTAAGTTTTTGAAGATTTCAAAATGTGTGGAAAAAGAATATGAAAGACTTCAAGACAATTTTTATTTTTCAGGATTTAAACAATTTTTAGGTAAATTGAATTTGGCAGGGTGTCAAGAGAATGAAAAAAGTGCTCTCAAGATTCATGGGAAAATTCCAAATGATTTTTTTAAATTAAATCTAAGAGAAAATTGAAGAAGATTACAAAATATTTCAAATTATTTCCTAAAATTTTTAAAAAGAGTGTAAAAGATTTTAAAGCGAAATTTGGTAATTTTTTCATATTAGATCATTTTAGAAAAAAAACTGAGTAAGTTTAAGATATATTCAGAAGTTTTGAAACGATTCAAAAAGAATTAAAACTTATAAAGTTATTTTAACAATGTTGTAAGGTTTCAAGAAAATAAAAAAATCATTAGGTTTCTAAGAAAAATTAGAATGATTTTTTATTTTGAAAAATTAATTTAAAGAGAATATTTTTAAAAAATTCCAAACATTTCGAAAGATTTCTAAAATTGTCAAAGAAGAATCTGAAAGACTTTAAGTCAATTTTTTTAATTTTGCAGAATTTAAAAGAAATTCAGAAAAAAATTTGAATAATTTTAAAAGATTAGAAGGTTGAGAAATTCTGAGAAAATTAAAAAAAAAAAGAATTTTCTCAAGATTCTTGGGGAAATTTCAAACGATTTTTTATTTTGAAAAATTAATTTAAAGAGAATATGGGGCATAATTTCTGAAGTGTACCCACCTCGAAAATGAAAGTTGTCCGATCGGGCTAAAAATTGGCCCAATTGTAGTCCTATTAGATAGTACTCCTCACACCAAAAATTAATTCATTTTGATAATTATTTATCAAAGTGGAGGGGGTACAATTTTTGGGTTTTTTAAGCAAAGCCTTAGGTTCAAACGTTTGTAACTTTTTTCCTATTGCCTTAAACAAAATTTCACTTCAGATATTTTCGACAGATTTTTTCACAAACTTTCTGATGGTGATAACGATTTTTGAAAAAAGTCAAAATTTGACCCGAATTTTTGAAAATCAAAAATAAATTTGACTTTTTTTCAAATACGGACACTTTTTTTTCTTCAGAATAGTTTTAAACGAAAGCTGAGATTTTTTCCTATAAGACCCCCAATTTTCAGAGTGGCAAATTAATTCGTCTTTGAGTAATAGAACGGTACGTAAACAAAATGCCGTGATAGGGCGGGTAGCGCGCGATTTCCCCTAGTGCCTACGTGTTCTGACGTAAATTGAGCATATAATTCGTTGAGATTGCACAGTAGTAACCTTTTCTGAACATGTGAACGAGTTTCATCATCATTCTTGATCGACACAAAGTCTTTCATCCCTGGCATCATTCGACTTATGTCATCGCGTTCATAAAAGGTTTTCACTAGAGTTTCAGTTTCAGGAGTCAATGCTCTTCCTCTTTTTGGATTCGGAAGCATAAGAATTCCATGCTCTGAAACTAATTTTTTGACAGTTCATCAGTTTTCTTCGTCCCCAAGATTTTGGCGCAAGCGAAAGAAGTTGAAATTGTTCTTGAAGATCTTTAGAGGCATTGAATTTTTCGATGATTTGACCAAGTACTTCAACACCAGCTTTATGATATTTGATTTCACACTGCAGCTTGGTATCCAAGACATCTAAATCTTCTTCGCTATCACATAGCTGATCTTCATCATCGTCAGAAATCATTTCATGATTCTCAGTATCTACCTTATCTCTACCAGAAGGCTCTGCAACATCTCCAGAGTTCAAGGGTGATGTTCCCGCTGAGTTGGTATCTACATGAACTGCAAATTCGAGCTCCTTCTGTTAGTGTAGGCAATTTCAAACGCAAGTCCTGGGAAACACAACGGAGTTTAAGCTTAGTTGATTTATGCCTCACTTTTTGAAAAGGATTAATACATCTACTCTTCCAAATTTTAATCACTTTTTCAGAGAGCATCGTGCAAAAAGTATTTTTTTCAAATTGAAAAAGAGATTTTTAGATAAGAATGACCAAAGTCACGATATTTCCAAAAATACAATTATAAGAATAATAGATAAAGGAGAATAAGAATGAGAAAATGAAGAAAAAAATAAATTTACGTACAAACCTGCTTCGATATACTCGATTTCAGATCAAATCTGCGAGTAAAATACGAATATTAAATTCCAGTTTCTTATACTGTTAAAAATTATCTTCTCTTGTGAGAATCACAACCATCTAGTGACAGACAGCCATCTAGTGGCAGAAGTAGGAAGTGAAAAATGCGCGGGTAAATTCAAAAGATATATATTCTCACTTCTAATTTTTAAAGCATATTCCCAATTAATTTTACACTGACCGTAATGCAGGCCTTGTTAATTCACCCTGAAAATGCAGAGAGCAGTTATTCTAGTAGCATATAATATTACTTAACTTGAAAAACTGACACTAAAGCGTTGCACAAAGATCCTCGGCGTGAGCGCACTAGGGGAAATCGCAGGTCCATCAAGCTAGCACCTCCACAATCGAAATTCCAAAATTTTGTTGTATCAGAATTTTGGGCTTTTTTTGGGCTGTATTGCCGATTTTTGGGCTCACCTACTTTTTTTGAAAATTCAAATTTGGTGTGGAGGTGCTGGCTTGAGTCAAGCTTTTGAACGTTAAGGGTAGAAGCCCAAAAATCGGCGTTGGTATTTTTGATGAGCCGATTTTTGGGCTTCAACCCTTAACGTTCAAAAGCAGCCCCTTGACACGGCGCAGATATGA
>CAKNYM010052170.1:682608-693060 GCA_932195095.1 Andricus curvator | reverse complement strand
CTATTCTCGCATCAATTTTATATTATGAGAATGAGAAAATATTTACCGTGAAAATCGATTTTAAAAATATATAAATTACCACAGCTTCCTTACTCTTCAATAAAATGTATCAATGTTATAGGTCAATCGATTCGTCTTGAATCAACACAACTTTTCTATTCTCGCATCAATTTTATATTATGAGAATGAGAAAATGTTTACTATAAAAATCGATTTCAAAAATATATAAATTACCACAGCTTCCTTACTCTTCAATAAAATGTATCAATGTTATAGGTCAATCGATTCGTCTTGAATCAACACAACTTTTCTATTCTCGCATCAATTTTATATTATGAGAATGAGAAAATGTTTACTATAAAAATCGATTTCAAAAATATATAAATTACCATAACTTCCCTACTATTGAATAAAATGTATTAATATTGTAGGTCAATCGATTCGGCTCGAAACACGGAATCTTTTATATCCTTGCATCAACTTTAAATTGTGAGAAAATTTTTACTATAAAAATCGAGTTTAAAAATATATAAATTGCCATAGCTTCCTTACTCTTCAATAAAATGTATTGATATTACAGGTCAATCGATTCGTCTCGATATAAGGAATCTTTTATATTCTTGCATCAACTTCAAATTATGAGAATGAGGAAATGTTCACTAGAAAAATCGATTTTGAAAATATATAAAAATTACCATAACTTCTTTACTGTTGAATGAAATGTATTAATATTGTCGGTCAATCGATTCGCCTCGAACCAAGGAATCTTTTATATTCTTGCATCAACTTTGAATTAGGCGAATGAAAGAAGGTTTACTATAAAAAACCGATTATAAAGATATTGAGTGCTAAAAAAAATGCAAGAAATATTTTTAGAAATCCTTCGGTCAGTTTCAAGATGTTAGTGGTGAAAAAAGCCCTCCAAATTCCATCAATTTATTTAGCAACCGTTTCCAGGTTATCGTGTTCAAAAAAAAGTGTGACATCCACGGACACACAGCCACACACACATACATACACACATCCGGACAATTGCTTTGAACAATGTATTAGACATTTTTAAATCCAGGAAGGTTTGATTAAATGAATTTAATAATTTTTGAAAATGTTACCACAACAAAGCTTCCTCTATGAGGAAGCAAAATTACTATTATTGTACAGAATTATTATAAACAAATTCTTTTATTTTGTACTTTTGAACATAGAAGATTCTTTTTCTCTATGAAGTCACTTTTATCATCTGAAGAATAATATTTTCACACAAATATTGCCATTTATTTCAACTCTCAACCAAGAATGTGAATGTTCAACCTAAAAGATTAATTATTGACCAAAAAAGATGATTATCAAATTTTCAGCAAAAAAAAAATAATAATAAAAATCTTTAAAAAACAAGTTTTAAACAAACAAGTTTTTTCAAGAATTTTCAAAGAAAAATTGAATAATAAAAGATCTTCTGTGTTATTAGTCTACCTATTGGTCTGTTCACATAAACTAAAAAAAAATTTCAACAAAATCATTGAATTTTCTACCAAAGAAATAAATTTTCAAGTATAATGATGAATCATTAACAAATAATTAATTTTTAAAAAACTAGTTCAATATCCAACGGCAAAAAAATTAATTTTCAACCCATTTCTTCAACGTTAAACTGAAAAGTTTATTATTGACAGAAAGAAATCAATTGTATCATCCAGAAGGAAATACTACAACTTTTAATTAAAAAAAAATTATGTAAAAAAAAGAAACTAAATTAATTTTTTTTAAATGTGTCCAACTTTTAATCAAGTAGTTGAATTTTCCAACAAAATTTTGCATTTTAAATAAGAAACAGTTGAATTCAACTGGAAAAGACGAATTTTAAACAAAATACTCGAATTCTCAATCAAAGCGGATTAATTTTTAACCAAACAGTTTCCTTTTCAACTAAAGAAGATTCAATTTTTAGCAAAAGAGACGAATTTCAAAACTGAAAGACGAATTTTCAACAAAAGATTTAAATTTTGTACCAAGATTTTTTACTTAAGAAAGAAGAAAAATATCAATAACATTTTCAAATTTTCAGAAACGTTGATACACATTCAGTTTTTTTGCAAAGTCATGAAATACACGTGAAAACTACAGATTTGTCTTCGAAATATATTATATTATAATACAGAATAAAATATTTTAATTTAATGCCTAATAGCATTTTTTCGACATTTTACATTTCCCAGGCCTAATATTTAAAACTTATGGAACCTTGACAAATTTCCAAAGTTTGATCAAACCTTACAACCCTGCAATTAAAAAAATAATTAGCCATAGTTTGGAAAAAAATCGATGATTTAAGTGTCTGATTTTTGTGAGTCTGGCGTGGAATTTGCCTAATGAAAAATATTGGATAGGCTATAGACTAAAGATAGAAGCTTTGAGGTCCATAATACATCTTCTTTTTATTATTATTCCTAATTACAAGTTACTTATATCATTTTGATTCTACTTTAGAACACAAACAATAATATATTTTAGTTTTACGTTAAAAAACAAAATTTATTTAGAAAGAATAATAATAATAAATATAGATTGATCATATAAATAAATAATAAAATCAACATTAATTCATTAATTAATTAATTTAAATGGAGATAAATAAATAATAAATAAATATAAATATACAAATAATAAATAAAATAATAATAGATCTTTATCATGTTCCACAAAATATGCACACTTGCCTACAGAGATAGACGAGTGGACGAGTGTGGTAGTTCCTTGTATATTTCATATTGTCCCACGATGTAGCTTAGGCTACCCACTGGAATTTCTTCGGTTTCTTTTGTGTTCAATGGTAAAACAAGTTCGGTTTCCATGTTTATTCTCGCCCTGTGTCTATTGCTATCATAATACATATACAATCCAACAAAATCCATGCGCGCATCCAATAATGCAACGGCTTCACCATCGGATGTATACATAACAATTTGTGGATTGTATGGCAGAGGCACAAGTTTATTAGTTGATGATCGCAATCTAGCTTTTGTTTTGGGAGGAAACTTAAATCTTCCAAATAGAAATTTCCGGTTAGGATTCGATTTGCAAGCTAGCCAAATAAGTTCCATTTCTGCAAGGTTATATCCAAGTTTGTCATTAGAAGGTAGACTGGTAGGTGGAATAATGATCCTGCCAGGCATATAATGGGCAAAAAGATCCTGGGTAGGAGCAGGCCTGGGTCTTAACCTTTTAGGAGCAGGCCTGGACTTCATCCTCCTAGGAGCCGGAGAGTCGGAAGGAGCACGATTTAGGTCAATAAGTTGCCTATTAGATGAGGTCCCCAAATTTAACTCTGCAAGAAGAGATAGAGGAATAGATTTTTCTAACGTTCGTGAGGAAGAACAGAATGTGATTTCGAAAATAAGTCAGAATTCCGGAATCAGTCACATGAACGTCTATTTCACCTATGTATTTATTTTTAATTGATTTTTCTTCTCTCGATCTCTCTAGTAGCTTAATGGAAAAAATCCCGACTGGAAATAAGAAGTTCTGAGGTTCAATTCCCAGCAAAGCGAAAGGAGCAGATATTTTTTCAAAAAAAAATTAATTAAAAATAATTTTTCATTCATAACTCCATCTAGTCTTAAATGACATTAAAAATTTATGTTATTCTCCGATGATTATACAGATTTCTTGAGAAATTTGATGTGTACCACGTAGCAAAATAATGCGGGTATTTTCTGAAAAAAGTTTCTCCTCGATCTCTCTAGTAGCTTAATGGGAAAGCACCCGACCAGAAAAATTTATGTGGTTCAATTCCTGGCGGAGCAAGAGGAGTAGATCTTTTTTCAGAAAAAAATTAATTATAAATCATTTTTAATTCATGACTCCATCTAGCCTGAAAAGGCGTTAAAAATGTCTTTTATTCTCTGATGATTATACAGATTCCTTGAAAATTTGATTTGTACCAGCTAGCAAAATAATACGTGTATTTTCTGAAAAAAGTTTCTTCCCTCGATCTCTCTACACCCGACCGGAAATCGGAAGTTCTGTGGTTCAATTCCCAGCGGAGCGAAAGGAGAAGATCTTTTTTCACAAAAAAATTATTTAAAAGTAATTTTTAATTCATAAATCCATCT
Organism: Andricus curvator; assembly: GCA_932195095.1. Taxonomy (NCBI): domain Eukaryota; kingdom Metazoa; phylum Arthropoda; class Insecta; order Hymenoptera; family Cynipidae; genus Andricus; species Andricus curvator. The sequence continues at coordinate 688,948 of CAKNYM010052170.1, read as the reverse complement.
AGTCTGGGAAGACGTTAAAAATTTCTGTTATTCTCTTATGATAATACAGATTCCTTGAACTTTTTGATTTGTACCACGTAGCAAAATAATGCGGGTATTTTCTGAAAAAAGTTTCTTCTCTCGATCTCTCTAGAACCTTAATGAGAAAGCACCCGACTGGAAAAAGTTATGTTTTCAATTCCTAGCGGAGCGAAAGGAGTAGATCTTTTTTCAGAATAAAATAATTAGAAATCATTTTTAATTTCAGAACTCCATCTAGTCTGAAAAGGCGTTGAAAATTTCTGTTATTCTCTGATGGTTATACAGATTCCTGGCAAATTTTATTTGTACCACGTAGCAAAATAATGCGTGTATTTTCGGAAAAAAGTTTCTTCTCTCGATCTCTCTACACCGGACCGGAAATAGGAAGTTCTGTAGTTCAATTCCCAGCGGAGCGAAAGGAGAAGATCTTTTTTCAGAAAAAAATTAATTAGAAATCATTTTTAATTCATGACTCCATCTAGTCTGGAAAGGCGTTAAAAAATTCTGTTATTCTCTGATGATTATACAGATTCCTTGAAAATTTGATTTGTACCACGTAGCAAAATAATGCGTGTATTTTCTGAAAAAAGTTTCTTGTCTCGATCTCTCTACACCCGACGGGAAATCGGAAGTTCTGTGGTTCAATTCCCAGCGGAGCAAAAGGAGATCTTTTTTCAGAAAAAATTAACTAAAAATAATTTTTAATTTAAAACTCCATCTAGTCTGAAAAGACGTTGAAAATTTCTGTCATTCTCTGATGGAAATACAGATTCCTTGATATTTATTTATTATTGTTATTTATATTTATTGAATTTTTAAAACATTTCAAAATGTAACATTCTATACAGAAGAACAAAAAGAAAAAAAAGAAAATGAATGAAATTCTCTGGGATCAATTTTGAATCTTCGAAATTTCACAACAAAGTGAAATTGATAATTGATAACTAACAGTTTTTAAATAAAAAAAATCCTTCAACCTTTTTGACTATTTTGATGTAAGTTTCAGTGGTTTCAGTAAAAATAATAAAACTGCTCAAATCTATTACAATGTTTTAATTTTAAGAATGAGTGGAGTCTTGAACCTCTTTAGTTTATTATATAATTAAATATTATTATTTATTATTCAAATAAACATGAATAATTATCAACCATTTAAGTAAATATAATATCAAATTTAAAATAATAGGTAAAAACCTTTTTCAAATTAATATTATTAATTTATCGTATCGATATCGAAGAAAAGTTCGCGAAAAATAATAACGATATTAATTATTATTAAAATTTTAATTAAAAATATAAATTTTGATGAAAAATTTACTAGATAAAAAAATATAAATAAAACTTAAATGAGAATAATTATTCCAAATTCAGATATGAAAATTAAAGCGAATCCCCCTCTTATCTATTCTGTGTTAAATCCTGATACTAGTTCAGATTCTCCCTCAGCTAAATCAAGGAGTACAATTTAATTTTGCATCGATTCTAATTAGGTATAATTATTCATATTATTAATATTAATATTATTCTAAAAACTAGAGATAATAAAAAATGTATTTATTTATTATAACAACATTTTATAGTGAAGAAAATCATTGGAAACAATGCTTAGATAAATAAATAATTTTTATTCGTAATGTAAAATTAAACAATTTTAAAGGAATACTTAAAATTGTATACTTTTAAAGAATTGGCATCTGAAAATTAATTAATTTTACGACTTAATAGTTGAACTGCTTTGTTAATAAATCATTTTTTGAGTGTAGATTTATCGTTTTAGTTGAAAATTCATCTCTTAAGTTAAAAAATCGTTTATTTTTTTTATTTTTAATTAATCTTTTTAACTGAAAATAATTCTTCTTTGGTTGAAACTTCATCATTTTAGTTGGATATTTATCTCGTTGGTTGGAAATTGAATTATTCTGTTGAAAATTAGTTTTTTTTTTGTTATTGAAAATTAATTTTTTCAACTTGTAACTCAACAATTTAATTCTTGATCAAAGAATGTATTCTTTTTTAGTTGAAAATTGGGCTATTTTGTAGAAAATTCGTGTACATCGTTGAAAATTTGCTTTTTTTTGTAGAAAATTAATCTTTCTGATTGAAAATTCCACATTGAAATTTCCCAGAGACAAATTTGCTACAAAATTCAACAGTTCAATTAACAAGAGACGAATTTTCTACAAAATTTAACAATGGAATTTTTAACAGACAAGTTTTATACAAAATTCAGCAACGGATCTTTTGATTGCAAGAAGTAATTCCACTTTTTGTTAGAAATTAATTTTTTTAAACTGAAAATATGAACAGTCAATTTCTGGTTGCTAATCAAACGGTTTTAGTTAAAAATTCAACAAATTGGTTGAAAATAGATCTATTTTAGTTCAAAATTTGACCAAATGATTGAAATTGTTTGTCTTACAGTTGAAAATTCAACTATTCGATTCAAAATTTACCGATTGCCGAAATGGATATTTGAAAAAATTTATCTTTCATTAGTTCAAAATTTAACTATTCAATCGAAAATTTAAGTATTTTGTTGAAAATCCATCCGTTTGAGTTAGCAACGCAGTTTTATTTTAAAGCCATAAAAACGAATTCTTTGGAAGAAAATTATATTTTCATTCCAAAAGGACTAATCTTTTAACAAACAAAAAAACTGTTTAATAACACAGTTAAATTTTCAACAAAATAGATTTAATTTTTCAACCTTATAGCTTGATTTTGAAAAAATTTATTAAATTTTCAGAAAAATTGCTGAATTTTCAACTGAAAATTTGAACCAAAAGAGACGAATTTTCAACTGAACATTTGACCCAAAAGGGACGAATTTTCAACACAAAAAGACAAAGTTTCAACACAAAAGTCAAATCTGCAAACAGGAAAGATTCTTCAGACAAGGCAGGGAAAAATGTCAATCAATTGTGAACTTCTTAAACTTTTTAAATTTTATACAAAGCAGTTGAATTTTCAAGGTGAAATTATCAACTTTCTACAAAAGTGTAAATTCTCCACCAAATATTCGAATTTTAGTTTAAAAACGATCAGTTTGCAATTGCAAATTGAATATTTAAATTTTCAGTTAGAAAACCCGATTTTCAGCAGAAAAACAAAACGATGAATTTTCAAAAAAAGTATTTTGAATTTCAACCAAAAAGATGGATGTGCAACTGATTATATGGATTTTGAACGAAGTAGTTCATTCACTATGACTCTAAATTATAAATGTAGCATAATGTAGTTAAGTAACAAAAGGATAGAGAGAAGCGATTTTGAAATATTGACCAAGAAAGGGAAGAAAATTAATTGATAAATTAAAAAAATAATTAATTATTAAAAGTGAGATTTTGAACCGGAAATCGTTTATCCGGACCTCATGTCACTTGATAGGAATAATTGAGAGAACTTTGACTAATCTCGAAGTCTAATTTTCATAATTAGAATTGTAGAATTCTAGGAGCAGAATTCCCAGAATGAATTCTCAAATTTAATTAATTGGAAAATTCAAAAACATTGTAAGTGGGTCAATAAAAATAATAAATTATTCACTGCCAAGTTCAAAGAACATTTGAAGACTTGTAAATCCTTTATCTAAAGTTAGGACAATGATATCTCGGATTTGGTCCAGATATTGCACCTGGTCTACCAGAATTAAGATATCATTTGAAAAGGAAAAATTAAAGTCGTTTAGAAATCCTGAGTATTTAAAATTAGGGAGAATGCTGTGAGGTTAGAAAACAGAGAAAAGGCGCCAGAAATTGAAGGTCTACAGAAAATGTTGATTCAGGATATAGTTTTCACATAAATTTCGAGAATGCGAAATTAAACAATTTTCTTTTTCTTTTGCCAATTAAATCCTGAAGAAAAATTATGAAGGATAGAATCTTAGTTTGGTAAAATTGAAACGAATCTCGTTGCCATAGATGCTCTCTTTGATTTGGGATCATTGGAGAATTTTATTTCAGAAGAATTTATAATCAAGAATTATTTTACTTTTTGGACTTTGAGAAACGAAAAGAATAATACATGAATTGGAATTGTTGAAGAAGAATTAAGATTGTCTAAGGTTTCTTTCTTTGTAAAAATTGAAAAAAAGAGTTTTTCTTAGTAGTTTTACCGTTCTTCCAGAATTGGTACCGACGTGCTTACTCGGAACCAACTTCCTGAACGGAACATAGTACTTTGCCAATGAATAATATTTTATAGATTATTATCTTAGATTTCTAAACAAAAAGATTAAGTTGCTACCAAAAATGACGAATTTGCAACAAAATACATGAGTTTTCAGCAAAATTGTTCAACATTTAACTAAAACGATTAATTTCCAACCAAGAATGGAATAGTTGAATTTGAAGTTTGCAAAATTAACTGTAAAGGAAAAAAATAATTTTCAACATGATAGGTAAATTCATAAACTAGTAGTACAACTTTCAACCGGAAGAGATGAATTCCAAACCAAAAATATAATAGTAGACTTTCTCATTATTGATTCTATTGATTCAACTAGTAGGAGTAAAAGTTTATTGAAAACAGGAGTATTAGGGTATGTTTTGGCTTTACTTGTAAAATAAAATCACCAATTCTTGTTTCTCCAACTATTAGTAAATATTACTATTCACATTAATATTTTCTATATGTTATGTTTTGTTTTTAGTTAAGCCCTCTCCCCAAAGTCACAAAAAAAAAACCTTTCACCCAACCCCACCTCCTCAACGGCCAATATGATGTGTTTTGAACAGCCCCTTGTTTAAGCAAAAGTTTTTATATATCATTTTTACTCTACTTGTAGTAGAAAATGATGCAGAATATTTCCTGGAAATTGTATCAAATCTTCCAAAGAAATGGTTAAAAAATGGTTTAATTCCGGCCCCTCAATTAATTTTTCTGTGAAACCTACCACCGTAGCAGCCTCGGATGCAAGTGTTGCGACAACCATGAAGACAGTACCTTGGATACCTGCTAGTTCTTGTCTGAAAACGCACAATTTATTTTCATATTCACATTTTTCATCGAAGAATTAAATTTCCAAATTGATAAAACAAAAAGAAATATTTTTCTATACTCACTTGGCAGTCGTCCAAGCAGGATGCAACTCTCTTACGCTTAACGCCCTGATGATCGTCGGGAATAACAGAAGTATTAGATGTAGCATGAATATTGTATATGTCAATTATCTTATTATTTCTTCATTTATTATTATTAAGCAGACAGTCATTTTCTACTTTTATTAAAGGAAAAACTGCCTTTGTGGGGAAGCAAGTTCATTTTTTTATATGAGGATTAAGGAAGCAAACAGTGCTTGGAAAAGTAGCATTTGAGCACAAACGAGAAGACCCATAGCGATGTAATTCTTAGAGATTTTTCAAATTTTTATGAATAAGGGACTTCAAGAAGGTTATTCCTAATTATGAAAAATAAAGTTATTAAACTCACCACAGCAGAATCGGAAATTGCAATGGGCAATAAAGTTGCAATTGCTATAAACATAAAATATACCTACATTATTCTACGGTATTATCTTTAGATTAGGGATTTTCTACGACTTGTCCAGAAAATGCCAATTTAAAACTAGTTTGATTATTGTTTTTAATCGCTGAACCACGGATCTGATCAATGATTTGAAAAATTGATGAAAAAAATGTCACCCTGCTCGATGCAAATCGATGGATCTATTTTACAGATATGAGATATAAGAAAAAGTATTGCTGTTAAAAAAAAGTTTCAGAGGTTGTATATCCCAACTAAAATAAAAATTTATTTTCGTTTAATTCAAAGCTAATCAAATTTCGAAGAGGACTTTTGGGCTGATTTCCTCAAACAAACTTTTATTAATTTGTAATTTTAGTTGACACATAACAAACAACCATAGTTTTTTGTATCAGTAATACCTAGTTTGTTCTGTTTATTTTTTTTTTCAAAAACAGATGCATCCCGTAAAAATAAATGTGTACTACAGATTAAACTTTTAAATTTATTTAATTGTTAAAAACAAATAATTCGATGAAACTAGCACTTGCTGCATTTTCGGTGTTTGAATTAAATTATTTGTACTTATTTTGTAAAAGTAATAATTAATCATGACACAAAATTTGAAGAGGACAATCATGGTTGTTTTAAACAAATTCACTTACATGGCATTCCTGAACATAGAAAATTTTTATTTTGTACGGATTAATTTCCCTTCATCTCAAGAATGAAAACTTGAAACCAAATATTGTCAGTCAATAATAGTTGATATTATTATAAGCAATTATGGTAAACGAGTTAATTATTATATTATTCATAAATGAATGATATTAGAATAAAAAATGTTTTTTTTTTT
>CAKNYM010052170.1:629626-682508 GCA_932195095.1 Andricus curvator | reverse complement strand
GTTTTCAGCAAATTTATAAATTTATTGTTTCAGAATACAGAATTTTTTTTAACAAAGTACTTAAGTTTTCAACCATGAAGACGAATTTTCAACCAGCAAGATTAATTTTCGACCGAAAAAAATAAATTCAAGAAAATTTCATGAACTATCAAAAAATTATTTAAATTTTAAATTTTCAATTTAGGATACAAAAAATTTCAAAAGAGTAGTTCAACTTTAACTAAGTTTTTTCAAGAATTTTCAAACAAATGGTGGGATTTTTTAACAGAAAAAAAAACAATTTTCAACCGTAAATTGATTAATAAAACATCTTTTTTGTTATTTTTCTACTTATTTAGTACATTTGGCCAAAACTTTAATTTTGTTCTTCTTATCAAAAATATAAAACTCAAGTTTTAGCTAAAAAATGGATTTTTATGAAAGAAAAACGAAACTTTGAGAACAATAGTTTAATCAAATATTGAATTTTCAACTAAAAAATATAATTATCAAACCGTTAATAAAATAAATAATTTCTAAGTTAAAAATATTTACGTTTAAGATTTTTTTTAAACAAAATCGTTGAATTTTCGACAAAAAAAATGAATTTTCAACTAAAGTGATAAATTTTTAACAAAATAAAACAATATTGAACAAAAAATCTTAACTTCCAAGTAAATAATTAAAATATTACCGAAACATGAAATAGTTTAATTTTTAGTGGAAAAATTAATTTCTAACAAAAAAAAACTAATTTTCAACTAATGATTTAAATGTTCCACAACAACAAAATTATTTTTCAACTAATCGGTTCAAATTTCAACCAAATAGTTGATTTCCAACGAAAAGATATCCATTTTCAACCAAAAATGGAATAGTTGAACTTTTAGTTGAAAAATTTAATTTGAAAAATAAAACTCATTTGGAAGATAATCAACTGTTTTGTATTTAAAATTGAAACTTCTATTTCATAGTAAGATCAACTGTTACATTCTTCGTTTAAATTTAATCTTTTTTTATTGACAATTCAATCACTTCATTGAAATTTGAAGACATGTTTTTACAAGCAATTTTTTTAAAGATGAATTCAAGAAAACGAGACTATTTTTAAACAAAATAATTGTATTTTTAATCAAAAGTTATTAATTTTTAACTAAACAGTGTCATTTTTGACCAAAAAGAACAACTTTTTTACCAAAAGAAATGAATTTGAAACCGAAAGACAAATTTTCAAAAAAAAAAAAAAAAAAAAATGAAAAAAATGTAAATAAAATTGTTGAATTCACAAGCAGAAAAGATATATTTTCTACAAAAGGGTTGAATTTTCAATCTGAAAGTAGAAATTCAGAACAACACTGTTGATTTGAAAAACGTGCAAATTTTTAGGTTAATGAAATAAAAAATGTCTATATTCAAGTGTGCGATATAAGTGAATTTTTTTATAACAAAGAAATTGATTCTTTATTGTGAATCTCTTGTGTCACGATATTATACTTGAAAAGAAAAGGACGATCATGCAGAAAAAAATAATTTCTGTTTTCAAAATATGACGTGCAAGAATTCACTTATAACGATTGTTTATAACAATAGACTTTGTTGTTGAATATCAATATTTCCTTCTAATTCACAATGAAATGAATATAAATAATGCATTCAAACATCGAAAATTCACCAAATTTTAGTTTCATCTATTGATTTTTTAATAACATTTAAAGAAATAAGGTAATTTGATCTATAATATAAACAATTAACAGAGCAAAAACAACATGCTGTTTTGTCATTTTCGACGCATATAACAAATTAGATCAATATTTATTTGAAAATTGGCCTCGACAGACCTGTTCAAAATTCAATAGGCTTTAATTTGAAAAAAAAGAACATTAAAAAATTGAAAAAAATGTTCACTCTGAATCTGGACTGAAATGAATCAAAATCATTTATTTGTATATATAAAAAAGAGATCACTTACTCAGTAAAAATAAGAATTTCACTTTTCTGCTCATGTTGAAGAATGGATAAAGTTTAACACAACTTTTCTGTGTCTGAATATCGAGACAATGATAAGAGAGGTTACTCAAATTGTCATACCCAGAAAAATAACATCGTCGGAAGCATATTTTCATGGTTTCTGAACATGAATGTAGGACAAAAACAGGAAATAGAAGATGAAAAATAAAAATATTCATCTTTATTTTCATTGACGTTTTTTTTTAGGAAACGGAATGATAAACTGCAAGCCTTGGCTTGATCCAGTGTATGTGAGTTAAAAATTATTTTTAGCACAGCCATTCCATATTTAAAAATATCAAGAAATCCTCACGAAAGAGGAATATGTACCTACATGACTTTTCGTATTATAACATTTTTAGAAATTTTTCAAGCAGGAAACATTGTTTTCGTGACTTTACAAAATACCGCTGGGGAGTACTATAGACGTGTTCACTCTGGGTGTACCAATTTATGTGTGCTTATTTTAATTGATAAAAAAAAATTAAACGATAAAACTGATATTTGCTGCATTTCCGGTCTTTGAATTCAATTACAAAATGGATTGAAGAATTATTATTATTTATTATTACAAGAATTAAATGTTGACAATTTTTATTTTTTCAAACAAATTCACTTATGGGTCATTGTCAAATTGAAGGCAAACTTGAAGTCCCAGTAATATAACATGAACTCAGAAACTCGTACCGATTTTTTTTTTAATTTCATAAATACTTATTATCATCCTCTACAAAATGGTCAGTTCTTTTTTTTCATTCCAATTGCTATTAACTTTAATTTAGTATAAGAACACCCCAAACGTGATTACCGTACGGCGTCCCAACCTCACTTCGCACAAGGATAAAATGATTTTCTCCTTTTTTTAGACAGTAACCTGAACAACGCTTAATGTATCAAGTTTATAAACTTTAGATGAACATAAATTTAATGTATGTACATTTTTTAAGTCAAATAAATAATATTGTAAAAACCTTAAAGTCTGTCCTTCGATTTTTGTCATTTCGGACGTCATTACCGTACGCCTTTCTTTCTAGTAAAATATTGTAGATAAAGTTGAGGAATAAATACAGAAATATTAAGCGTATCGTTTAATACAAGATTCTATAAAATTGAGCTTAAATTATTAACTCTTTTTTCTTGTGAATCTGATATTAAAACTGAAAAGTGCATTTTGACAACAAAAACGTCATTCCCGTACGTGCGTTAAAAACCAGTTTCGGAGTGAAAAAAAATTATAAAAACCATTCCGCTACTTGCTCAGCGCTGTTTTCTTTCATAAGTAGGCGACTTTTTACGATTAAAATCTGTTATTTTTTTATTATAAATATTAAAAAAGGCTAAACTTCATCATTGTTCTCGCATCATTACCGTACGGTACAATAGCTAAATATTTCATTTTCCCTGAATGGCATGCGTTACATTATTCACTTTTGAACTTTGTAAAAGCTCGCGCTCTCTTTCATCAAATCCCTTTTGGATTTTAAATTTTTAGATGCGATAAGATCAATTTCCGTTATGAAATATTTAATTCCTAATAATAATGTGATTGCCACTATAGGTGCTAAAATTTGCCTACAATTTGACAATTACCCTTATATGGCTTTCCTGAACATATGTAGACAATTTTTATTTTTTACGGATTCATTTCTTCTTATCCCAAGGATAATGATTTGACACAAGATATTTTGCCACTCAACAATAATTGATATTATTGTGAACAACTTTGAAAAACAAATTAATGTATTGTACATTTTTAAACATAGATAGTTTTTCCTTTTAGTGGAATCAGTTCTTTATTTCCTGATGAATAATATTGACACAGAAAATAGTTTCATTTAACAGAAATTACTATTATTGCAACAGAATTATTGTAAACGTATTCTTTCATTCACATCTTTGAACATAGAAAATTATTTTTCTCTATGAAGTCACTTTTTTGATCTGAAGAATAATATTTATATATAAAATATTGTATTCGAATTTTCCATTGAAGGGTATGTATTTCACCCAAAGATAGGATTATTACATTTTCACAACAAGGATTATTTTTCATACAGCGAAAACGAAATTTAAAAAAAAAATAGTGTGATTTTGAACCAGAGAGTTTAATATATAAATAAAAAAGATGCATAATTAAACTAAGACAGAATAGTTGATTTTTAAATTTAAAAAATTATTCTTAAAAGAAAATCCTAACAAAATCGTTAAATTTTCAACCAAAGAAAGAAATTTTCAACTGTAATGATAACTCATTAACAAAAAAATTCATTTTTAACAAACTACTTCAATCTTCAACAACAACAGATATGACGTTTTAACCAATTTGTTAAACTTTAAACTAAAAAGTTTATTATCAACTGAAAAATATCAATTTTTACCAACAATGGGATAGTTGAACATGTAGTTGAAAAAAGTTAATTTTCAATAAGAAACAAACTCAATGATTTTTTGAAAAATTTGTTCAGCTTTCTATGAAGTAGTTTAATTCTCAACAAAATTTTTTATTTTAAATGAAAAACACATGAATTCAACTAAAAGGGACGAATTTCAAACAAAATACTTGAATTCTCAACCGATATGGATTAATTTTTGACCAAAGAATGTCATTTTCAACTAAAAAAAAAATAGCAAAAGAGATAAATTTTGGAGACCAAAATACGAATTTTCAACCAAAGAGTTAAATTTTATACCAAGATTTTTTATTTGAGAAAGAAAAAAAATATCAATCGAGCCAACACTCCCACTATACTAAAATTAAAAAAATTAAGAATCAAAACGGCAGAATTTTGAGCTCTTTTGGGCTTTTGAACGCACCAACATCCACTTTCCAAGCTTTTCAAAAAATTGCCCGAAATTTCCCTACAAACAATAAAACTACATCCTATGTATAAACTAAAATTTTGAAAAAGAGCATCAGCATTTTGAGCTAATTTTGAGCTCTCAAATACACAGAAAAAAATTCAAAGACCACCCTTCCCCCTGTTTCCAAAAGCGCTTTTCCAAAAATAAAATCTAAAAAAAAACAAAGAAGATGCATCAGAATTAACGTTAAGAATCAACGCCTTGATACCACGCAGATATGACTTTGTCGAAAAATAATCTTTTTTCACATTTTACAGAGATAATAGAGTCTCTGATTTCTGGGCTCTTAAAAAATATTGACTCCGATTTTTGGTTTCAACCCTAAACGGAAAAAATCGACCCCTTGATACCACGCAGATATGACTCTGTCAAAAAATAATCTTTTTTAAACTTCACACTGACAATAAAATCTCTGAATGTTTAGGGTCCTCAAAATTATCGAATTTGTTTTCTGGGCTTGATCCTTCCACTTCAAAAACAAACCCATCTGTATACTGTCAGTTCAAATTTTCCGAAAAATCATATTTTTCAGAATTTTTCAGAATCCTCAACGCGATAAACCAACGCTTTAGTACACCGTCAGTGCTAGTTGGCCAAAAAATAATATTTTTGAAAATTTCACGCTGTGAAAAAATATTCTTTTTCGGAATTGTGCAGTGTCGATAGACTTATTTTTAGGCTCCTTGAGAATATCAACTAAAATTTTGACATAGGGGTTTTATTCTTTGTATGTAGGGACGGTTTTTGAAAATAAAATTTCAAGCATTTGAGAGCTCAAAATAAGCCGAAAATTCTGATGCACTTTCTTTTTCGCAGATTAGAGTTTTGGCCACGGGGCGGTTTTTTACAAATAGGAGGTTCGTTCCTTAATTTTTTTTTCAATTTTGTTGTTGGTGGGTTTCAGAGCTAAAAAAAGCCAAAAATAAAGTCGTGTGCGACTTTTTTAAATTTTTTCTTCCTCGTAGAGGAAGCTTTGTAATGGTAACATTTTCCAACAAATTTTAATTCATTGAATTAAACCTTCCTCATTTTAAAAATGTCTAAAACAATGTTCTGAACAATTGTCCGGATGTGTGTGTGTGGATGTCACCCTTTTTTGTGAACACGATAACTTAAAAACTGTGCAGATAAATTGATGAAATTTGGAGGGTTTATTTTCCCCACTAATATCTTAAAACTGCCCGGAAGATTTCTAAAAATATGTATTGCGTTTTGTTTTAGCACTCAATAATATTTGAAAATACGGTTTTTTATAGTAAAACTTTTTTCTTCAACATAATTCAAAGTTGATGCATAGATATAAAAGATTCCTTTGTTCGAGACGAATCAATTGACCTACAATTAAAATAAGTTTTATGAAAGAGTAGGGAAGTTATGGTAATTTATATATATTTTAAAACGATTTTCATATCAAAAATGTTCTCATTCTCATAATTCAAAGTTGATGCGAGAAATCAAAGGTTGTGTTGATTTAAGAAGCATCGATTGACCTATAACATTAATACATTTTATCAAAAAGTGACGAAGCTATGGTAATAAATAATACTTGAAAACACGTTTTTTAATCATAAAACTTTTTTCACTAACATAATTCAAAATTAATGCATGAACGGAAGAGATTCCTTGATTCGAGGCAAATCGATTGATCTATAATGTCAATACACTTTATTGAAAATTAAGGAAGTGATGCTCATTTATAATATTTGAATTATCTGTTTCCAATAGAAAAACTTTTTTCATCGAGATAATTCAAAGTTGAGGCATGAATAGAAAAGACCTTTTGATCATACATTTTCAAATAGAAATATTCTGACAATTTTTGTAGAGACATCATAAAGCTGGGAAAGGGATAGGGTGCGACAGAACATTTCCCTTTTCTTTTCCAGCTCGAAAACTTATCATTCTAAATACAAAATTTGATTTGTCTGACTTGTCTTTGTATTTAAAAAAAATTTTGTATTATTTTGTAATTTTTTGTAAATTTCTATTTTTAAATTAAATACTCGCAGGCATTGTGTGTTGTTGTGGTCAAGTTTTTGAGCAAAACTGGCCCCAAAACCCCACATTTGGACGGAGGATGCCGAATTCATCCCCATAGATGAGGTTTAGCAACGACCTATTTTGTGGGACGTAAAATATATAAATTACAACACTTTTTGTTTGCAGAACACACACATTTCAATAAATGAATTAGATACTGAAATTTGAAGGCTTATAGCATTTTTTCATATTTTTAATTTTCCAGGCCTAATATTTGAAACTTATAGAACTTCGAAAAATTTGCAAAGCGTCATGAAACCTTACAACACAGCAATCAAAAAAATAATTAGCCAGAGTTTGAGAAAAATCGATGATTCAAATGTCTCCTTTTATTGAGTCAGTCGTGGAATCTGCCTTCTGAAAAAATTGGCTGGGTTATTGAATAAAGAATAAAGCCTTGAGATCCATAATAAATTGACTTTTTATTATTAGTTCTAATTACAAGTCACTTATATCCTTTTGATTCCACTTTAGATTACAAAAGACATTATATTTCAGTTATAAATTTAGACAAAATGAAAGCAGCAATAATAATACTGATAATAATGAACCTTTACCATGTTCACGAAATATGTACATTAGCTTTCATAGATAGACGACTGGACACGGGTTGTTCCCGGTATATTTGATAATTTGACTGAACTACCCACAGGGTACCCACTGGAATTTGTTTGGCTTCTTCTTTGTCCAATAGCGAAACAACGTGGGTTTCCATGTTTAGTCTCACCCGGGTTCTTTTGCTTTTAACATACATGTATAATCCAAAAAAAGCCTTATTAGTATTCAATATTGCAAAGGCTTCACCATTGGAAAATAGAACAATTTGTTCGTTGAGTGGCACAGGCACAAGTAAATTAGATACTGTTTTCAATTTAGCTTTTGTGTCGGGAGGAAAAGTGAATCTTCCAAATTGGAATATCCGGTGCGGATTCGAATAGCAAAAAAGCCGAATTATTTCCATTTCTGCAAATTTAAATCCATGTATGTGATTAGAAGGCAGACTGTCAGGTGGAACAATGATCCTGCCAGGAGGATACGCGACAAGACGATTCTCGGCACGAGGAGACCTGGATCTGGACCTCTCAGGAGAGGGAGACTTGGGAGGAGGAAGATTTAGGTCAAAAAGTTCCCTATTTAGTGAGGACTGGGAACTTGAGTCTGCAACAAGAAAAAATACTTCTCTTAACGGCAGAAGCTGTTTTTCTTTAAACGAGTTTATCGTATATAAAAATGGGTGATGTGAAAACTAGTTTTTAATTTTATATCCGCGACTTTTATTGAAATTTCATAATGAAATACACAAGTATGACAATACACAAGGGCAATTTTTGAAAACTAGTCACATGATTTTTGTGTCGTAATATAATTTACTTTGATATTGAGTATTTACGTAACACCTTCATTTGTTTTTGATTTTCAAAAATGTTGCTGCTTACAACAATACCGGTTTCAGTATACTTTAGAGGATTAGCAGTTTGAAAGTGATTTTTTGAAATTTTAATGGCAACAATTGAAGAACGGCTTCATTGATTGATATATGAAATATCAGATATTCAATTTTAATTTATAATGATTTGGTATGAATAGATATGATACTTACGAATAGAATTGAGATATGACACAATGGTTATGAGCAAAGTACAAATAAACGTTCTCATTTTGTTTGAGATAGATAACTGATTCGGAAAGAGTTTCTTGCGCTGTAAGGAATACAATGTTGGCTTTGATTTAACTGTATATGTAAGAACTACCCAATACCTTATATTTTACAAACACTAATGCCTTCTTTTAAGCAGTTTCATTAATAGACAATAAGGAAAATTCATTTCCTTTCCTTGAAAATGTTATAGTCTGGATTGAACCAGATCTACACCTGTTGATTGGAAACAAGTTTCAAGGGCGCCATTCCCGAAAGATAGGGACTCATTGAAGAGGCTATTGGGGCTATGCAAAAGTTTCTGAAAAAAGCGAAAAAGAAAAGAAAATGTTTTATCAGGAAACGGGGCGAAGGTCGAACCGAAGCTGTTCGCCCGACCTGTTTCAAAAACGATTGACTTTGTTGATTAGCGACATAGAAAAGGAATGTTTGCCGTGTGCGATTATACGCACATGCCAGCTTATAAGCGAGAGTATAAGCAAGAATATAAGCCAGAGTTGGGCCATATTTTATATAGGCATATTGGATAAAGTTTTTACAAATGAAATATTTCAAGCTGTTTTTTATGAAGACTGAAAACCGTGTTTTTAAACACAGATAGAAATAATATCATAAGTTGTTAAAATACTCTATTCCGGATAATACACTTTTTGGAAACGAATCATATTTTTTGTGTCCAAAGTCGCCATACAGTTTTAGAGGCGCACTATTTTTCATGTTATCAAACGTCTCGACTTTCAGAAACGTATTATTTTTTATGTTTCCCAAAATCTTAACTTTTGGGTATGTATTCTCCCATACCAATATTTTCTTAGGGGTTATCCACAAATTACGTGAGGTTCTTTTTCATTTTCAACACCTCCTTTCCCATGCGAGATACCGTCAGATTTACACTGACTCCCCCCGCCCTTAATCATAAATCACATAAGATTACAAGAAGAAGAAGAAAAAGTTCTTAATTCGGTTAATTATTATTGAGCAGGCCGTTATTTTTTACTGTTATTATTAAAAAAACTGTCCTTATGAAAAATTAAATTTATCTTTTTTTATGATGATTAAGAAAACAAACGGTGCTTAAAAAAGTAGCGTTTGAAGACAAAAGAGAAGACCCATACCGATGTACAAAAATGTACAAAATCGATGATTCAAATGTCTGGGTTTATTGAGTCCGGCGTGGAATCTTTCTTCTGAAAAATATTGGCTGTGGCGTCGCCTAGAGATTAAAGCCTTGAGATCCATAATACATTGACTTTTTATTATCATTTCTAATTACAAGTTACTTAGGTCATTTTGACTCTTCTTTAGATACAAAAAATATTATACTTTAGTTATCAATTCGATCAAAATTGAATTGGTAATAATAATAATATATCCCAATCATGTTCCACGAAATTTGTACATTGGCTTACGGAAACATAAGATTGGACACGGATTGCTTCCGGTATATTTGATAATCATGCAGGACTACTTTTTCGCTACCCACTATAATTTCTTTGGTTTCTTCTGCTGTCAATGGTAAGAGACGGTGGGTACCCATGTTTATTCTCGCCCTATGTCTATTGCCTTTAGAATACACGTATAGTCCAGCAAAAGCCTTATCAGTATTCAATATTGCAAAGGCCTCACCGTTGGAAACTAGAACAATTTGTTCATTCATTGGCACAGGCAGTAGTTTAGCAGATGGTGATCTTAATCTAGCAAATGTTCCGGGAAGAAAAGTGAATCTTCCAAATTGGAATATCCGGTGCCGATTACGATTGCAAAAAAGCCGAATCAATTCCATTTCTGCAAGTTCGTATCCACGTCCGTCCCTAGAAGGAAGCCTGGTAGGTGGAACAATGATCCTGTCAGGAGAATATTCGGCAACAGGATTCTCGGCAGAAGGAGACCTGGATCTGGAACTCTCAGGAAAAGGAGAGCTGGGAGGAGGACAATTTAGGTCTATAAGTTGCCTATTAGGTGAGGACTGGGAACTTGAGTCTGCAACAAAAAATAGGGGATTACATTTTTTCAATGTCCTTGAGGGGAGAAGGAACTTGCGACTTAACTGGTCGCTCAGAAGAATGTAAGTTTGTGTTTTTTTGGATTTTGACGTCACGCCGAACTAAATGAGCACTTAGTTTTCTAGCAAACTAAGTGCCCATTTAGCTCACCGTAATGTAACAATCGAGGAAACACAAACCCAGATTTCTCATACCGATCATGTGTAAGTCGCTCCTTCCGGCCTACGGTGATTGGAGAAAGCATTTTGTGGAACGAACGGGATACGTCGATTTCCAACACGGGAGAAATTTCAAGAAATTTCGAAATGAATAGTTTTCTCAACGGCAGAAGCTATATTTCTTCGAACAAGTTTATCGTATCTAAAAATGGATAAAGTCAAAACTAGTTTCTGATTTTATATCTGCGGCTTTCATAGAGATTTTATTATGAAATACACAAGTATGACAATACACAAGCACAGAAATAACTGGGGGTACGAAATGTTGCAGGTAATGGTTTCTTGTGGGTAAAGTCGGCCGCGGTACAGGGTAACGTCAAGCTGAGTAATTGATAAGTTTTTAAAGTACACCTGAATTTACCCTGGAGGAGAATAACGACGGTGATGTATCACTTGTTGACTTTAAATCTGAACAAGCGGCTATAAATAAAGAATTATCATACATTTCCGCATATAATGCACTCTAAAAAAATGATAGTAGACATAAAGTAGTGAATTAATCACCGCATTGACGACTTAGCACACTTTATTCGTTAAAATAAATTTAACAGTAGACACGGGTTCTGAAAGTCGATAGGGTCTTTGAAGTTGGGGCACAGTCCCATGGAGGGCATGGTGGTAGATTGGCGAAATAGTGGAATAGTTTTGACTAATGAGGTTATGGCAAAAACCAGGGATCGGAACGTTTTAGGTTGTGTACCCGAGCTCAAATGGTTTCTTACGGGTTTGGGTCCGGACTGGACCCTTACGGCACCCGCTAATATTGGATCCAACCTAAAAAGTTTCTTTGATTACATTCAAGAAATTTCTAAAGGCGATTTAAGAGAGAAGAATGTGCAGTTAAGTTGAGGGTATTGCAATTATTGAATCATCTTGAAATTGCGCAAAAGAGTTCGACGGGAACTAATGATGCGCAGGAGAGTGATATGGCGCACCATTCTTCGCAGTGAAGTAACACGGCACTTTCGGATGCGCATCAGAGTTCAATGGCAGATATGGCTGCGAATTAAAGTTCCAATTCACTTGCAGCTGTTCAGTAGAGTTACAAAGCACTTACACATGCGTTGTAGAGTTATATGACGCTCGCGGATGCGTAGTAAAGTTACGGGGCATTTATCGATGCCACTCTACTGCGCAAATTTAAGTGCATTGTAACTATACTGCGCGGTCGTATGTGCTATTTAACTCTGCTTCACAGATGTATGGACTATTTTACTTCGATCCGCATCCAAAAGTAACCATTAACCTCACTCTGCAGCCATGAGTGCCGTGTAACTACACAGCTCATCCGTCAGTGCCATGTAACCTAGCTGGGCAGTCATAAGTGCCATGTAACTATACGGATCAACCCTCAGTACCACTTAACTGTACTGCGCATTCGTAAGTACCATGTAGCCTCACTGTGCATCCGTAAGTTCCATTCAATTTTACTATGCAGAATTATGGGCAGTATCATTCTTATGCACGTCTTTAGTTTCCGTCGAACTCTGCTGGTTCCAGAAGGGCCCAGTCCGGACCAGAATCCGTAGGAAAGCTTTTAAACTCCGGTCCAACTTATATTTTTTTTTAAATCGACGAGCGCAATTACAAAAAAAAAAAATAATTTTTTTGATATTTAATACATAACTGATAATGATTTGTTATTAATATATATTCTACTTACTACGAGAGTTCAAAAATAACACAATGGTGAGGAGCAGAGTACAATTAAACATTATCATTTTGCTTGAGATAGATAACTGATTTAGAAAGAGTTTCATGCTCTGTAACGAATAAAATGTTCGATTTGATTAACTTATATATACAAGTGCTAGCCATGATCTCATCATTGATAAACACTGATTTCTTTATTTAGGCAGTCTTATTGATAGAAAATGAGGAAACTTCATTAAACTTTCCTCAAAAATACTATTTTCTGGATTGTACCAGATCAACACGTGATTTATAAGCAAAAAACAAAATTTTACCTTGTGCGATTATACGCACTACTCAGAGAAAGACGGTTCGCTTAATTTGAAGTCGGACCGACTATGAAAGCCAAAGATTTGGCAGCAGCCAGAGTTGAGCCATATATTAGGTTAGCGTATTGGATAATGTTCTTACAAATAAAAAAGTTTAAGCTGTTTTCTATGGAAATTGGAAGCCGTGTTTTCCGACACGTATAGTGATGCATATCGATCATTTTTGGACGAAATCGAGATTTGATTAAAACATAGTTAGATGGAACTGAAATGTAATGGAGATCAAGAATTTTCAATGAAAAAAGTCGATCGAGACGAGACGATCATCTCGACTGAGTGATCGTTCGTCTCGATCTGATGAGTATGGTGTTCAAGGTTTTAATTTAATCTGACGAGATTTTTGAAAAATTTGAAAATGATCGACATGCATCACTAGACACGTATAGAACTAAAATTATAAGTTGGCAATGCTCCGTGGGTGATATTAGTAATAGTAGTAATTCTAGGCACAATAAATAAAGTATCAACAATTTACCACCAATTCATTTTCCATGAAATAAAAGTAGTGAAAGTTACAAGTTTACCTTCTTGGCGACATTGGCAGAGCTGACAACATTCTTTCCGAAATATCGCGTCATGATCTCGATCGTCACCACTTTCAGCTTAACCTTTTTGTGAATTTTGCAGTAGTGAAGACCTTGAAGACTATCGCATCGATCTACATTTTCAATAGACTTACTACTAATGCAAGTCTGTACTTTTAAGTATTGAAATTATAGTAATTTTTGACTAACATCACAATAGGCATGTGGGTCTATTTTGACAAGACGTCTTAACAGGATCTGGTCCCAATAGGAAGTTCTGAGAACCTCCTGTGTCCACTGATGAGATGTTATAGTAAAATCTACTCTAATTTTGATATTCAGAAGTGCTACCTTCGCAGTAGTCTACGAACCAATAATTTTAATAGTGAAACTGCCTAGTTTTATTAGTAATGACTACTAATTTAAAAGTGAGAATCACTACTATAAGTGGTGAGATTAACTAGTTTATTTGTAAGACTAGCTAATTTAATTGTCAGACTAACTAATTGAAGCAGTAAGTACAACTACCTGAAAATAGTATGTCCATCGGAAGATGCCGTGACAACAAGTAAAGTAGTAAGGACAACTACTACCAATCTGGCGAATAAAAGTAGTAACACCAACCAATTTGCAGCGGCATATATTACAAACTAAGGTAGTTAGTCCTACTACTTTATTAGTTGTCCCAACCAACTATTTCTTTCAGGGTACTCTATTCCTGATAATATCTTTTTGGAAACGCATAATTTTTCTTGTTTACAAAGTAGCCATACATTTTCAGAAGCGCATTATCTTTCATGTTATCAAAAGTCTTGACTTCCAGAAAGGTTTCATGTTTCCAAAAGTCGTAACCCCCTTCCCCTAAATGACAATAAGATTTTATAAAGACTCAAATTTTAACGATCCTCCCCGCCCTTCAAAATGTCTTAAGTAATGTGTGGATGAGCAGTTATGATTTCATTAAGTTGTAGTTAAGTATCAAGTACAACAAATTTGGGAAGCAAAGACCTTTTTTTTTTAGTTAATTGTATACTGTCAGTGTCAGGTTGGGCAGTTCTAAATTTTGCTAAGTGTATACCCTGGTGTAAAGTTGGTTTTCTTAATTTCTACCCAAGTTCAAACCTTATCTTTTCGGCTCCCTATACTCTCATGTTAGTATAACAAGTGATTTCTGCTCAAGGATTTTCCGTTCTACGACATAGTATACATGTCATTGAACAAGTTATGAAAAACGAAACAGAGTATATCAACCTATTCTCACAGTTTGAACAAATATTCCAGTATATCACATTTTTGATGATCCATAATTTTCTTTGCCAATGCTTCAACTTTCTTAATTTGCTGCAATAATAAGAAATCCGACAATTCTTTAGTTGTTTCTAAATTTTTTAAATTTCAAAAGTAATTCGACAAGGCTTGTGAATGCCTCAAAATTTATAACACTTACTTTGACCAAATCTGCACAAAAAGGGCCTTGGACTGAATATGGTTGATGTAATAATTAAATTTTCAAACGTTCCCAAAAATTCGGAATCTATACGATTTATCTAAATTCTGTAAAAATATTTGAAAAATTAATTTTTCTTCCTGTTTCAATTTTTCTTTCTGTTTTTGAATATAATAATCTCTTGCTGTTATTTTCAATGTGAAGCAAATTAATCTGAGTTCCCACCAGTGGTATCATTTTAGTACCACTCGAGGCTGTTTTTTCTGAGTCTTGTTGTAATATCTGAAACTAGTCCTAAAATAATATTCTGTTTTACAGTGATTTGAGCATAAATATTGTAGATATCAACAATTTTATAATTTTGTTATTCGTTTTCGGCAGTTATTTTTTACTTTCATCATTGAAAAAAATTGCTTTAATGGGAAAGCAATTTTATCTTTTGATATGATGATTAAGGAAGCAAACAGTGCTCAGAAAAGTAGCATATGAAGACAAAAGAGAAGACTCATACCGATGCATTTCTCAGTGATTTTTAAAAAAGTTATGATTAAGGGGCTTCAGAAAGGTCATTTCTGATTAGGAAAAATTGAAATGATGAAACTCACGCCAGTAGGAGCGGAGATTCCAAAGTTAAACCAAGGATCTGATTAATGATTTCAAAAATCGATGAAAAAAATTGCACCCTGATCTTATAAGATCGATGGATCTATCTCACAGATATGAGATACACGGAAAGGTATTTTCGATAAAATAGTTTCAGAGTTCTTATATCCTAACTGATTTTGAAATTTAATTTTGTTAAAATTGAAGCTGATTAAATTTCAAAGAGGACTATAGGGGCTGATTTAGGAAGAACATTCAATAATCTGTAATTTGAGTTGAAAAATAACAAAAAACGTTCGTTTTTTTGTATCAGTAACACCTACTTTGTTCTGTTTTTCTTTTGCAAAAACACAGGCAATTACTGCATATAATTTCCATGAGGAGGAATTTTTTTTATAGATTGAACTTTTTCATTTCTCTAATTGCTAAAAGCATATTAATCGATAAAACTGGCATTTGCTGCATTTTCGGTGTTTGAATTAACTTATCAGTACTTATTTTGTTGTTGATTCACGTAAAAGCCTTAATTAATTTTGACGAAGAATTGGGAGAGGACAATTTTAATTGTTAGAAACAAATTCACTCATATTGCATTCCTAAACATGGACACTTTTTTATTTCTCGCGGAATCATTTCCTTTCATCTCAAGAATAATAACTTGATACAAGATATTTCCATTTGATAACAGTTTACGTTGTTGTGAACAATTTAGATAAACAGATTTTTGAATTATTTTTGATTCTCTTTAAGGATTCTCAAGTTTCTACATATATTTTTAAATAACTCGAAATTTTCCTAAAATTTGTTTAATTCATGCAAAATTAAAGAAATTTTCTTGAAACCTGCCAGTTCTCTAGTCGCCTTGACTCGAAGTTTCGCGTTTTTTGCACAACCTTAATTTTCAACTAAATAGATGAATTTTCTACCAAGAGTCATTTTCTACCAGTCGGGACTAATCATCAAACTAACAAGTTACTTTATTCAACCAAGAGATTCATTTTTAACTCATATGATGAATCTTCAAATGCAAATGTAATAAAATGGGTGTATCCTTAACCAAAATGGATTCTATTAATTCAACTTGCATTTAAGTGAAAAACAAGGAAAAGATTAAGGGAGGGTCGAAGGTGAAACACGTATAAGTGTGTTTCGGAACATATGTATTTTAATAAATAAATTAAATACTTAAATTAAAGGCCTATTTCATTTTTCCAATATATATAAGTTTCCCCGTGCCTAATATTTAAAACTTATGAAACATTGAAAAATTTTCAAAGTTTGGTCTGGTTTTTCTGAGTCCGGCGTAGAAATAATATTCTGAAAAATATTGGCTGGGGCATAGAATAAATATTGAAGCCTTGAGATCCATATTACATTGACTTTAATCATTATTTTCAATTACAAGTTACTGATATCATTTTTATTCTACTTTAGATTACAAACAATATTATATTTCAGTTTTACATTTAAACAAAATTAAATTAGTGATGATCATGATAATAATAATAGATCTTAATCATGGTCCACGAAATATGTTCATAAGCTTACAGAGATAGAAGAGTGGACACGGGTTGTTCCCGGTATATTTTATAATTTAACCGGACTGAATACAGGCTACCCATTGGAATATCATTGGTTTCATCTGGTTCCAATGGAAAAACTTCTTTGGTCACCATGTTCATTCTCGCCCGGCTTCTCTTGCCTTTAACATAAATGTACAATCCAGCGAAGGCCTGCTTAGTATTCAATATTGCAAAGGCTTCACCATCGGGTGTAAATATAACAATTTGTTGATTGAGTGGTACAGGCACAAGATTATTATTTGAGTTTTTCAATTTAGCTCTAGTATCGGGGCGAAAAGTGAATCTTCCAAATTGGAATATTCGGTGCTCATTCCAACGACAATAGAACCGAATTATTTTCATTTCTGCAAGTGCATACCCATGTGCGTCATTAGAAGGCAGCCGGTCAGGTTGAACACTGATCCTGTCAGGAGGAATCACGGCAACAGGATTCTGGGCAGAAGGAGGTCTGGATCTGGAACTCTCAGGAGGAGAGCAGTCACGAGGAAAAAGATTTAGTTCTATAATTTGCCTTTTAGGTGAGGATTCCAAACTGAGCTCTGCAAAATGAATGGAGGATTAAATTTTCCTTAAGTTCGTGAGGAAAGATAGAATGTGATTTCGAATATTTGTAAAAATTTTCAGAAGCAGTGACATGAACGTCCACTTTTCCCAGCCCGACCCTATATGAAAACAATACTATTTTTCATCAAAAACTTTAGACGTAATTTGTATGAATTTCTAATACCAGAATTGGCCTTGTAGACATATCTGTCTCCATGATAGATGAAGATAACTTACGAAAGGAATTGCCAAACGTTAAACAAATCTTAATACAGAACGATTACATAAACAAACAAATTGATAAAGCCATAAGAAAATACACTCAAAACAACAAGTCAACAAAACCTACTAAAGATAGAGAGAGAAAAACGACCACCATTCTACCCTACATCCAAGGTATCATAGAACGAACAGGAAGATTTCTCAAGAAACACAACATCCAAACCAAATTTAAAACACCTCCGAAAATAGGACAACTTCTATCCAACCCTGAAGATAAAAAGGCACCCCTCAGTGATCCAGGAGTATATAAAATCCTTTGTTCTTGCGGCAAATTCTATATTGGAGAAACCGGGAGGGCGGTGAGCCAACGTGTAAAGAAACGTGAGAGTAAAGTCAGTCTAAAACATTTCACGCAATCAGAACTAGCTGAGCATCATGACGAAACAGAATACAGCATTTTCTTTGACAAAATAACCGTTATTGCAAAAAGATACAATATTTAAAAAAAATATATAGATAAGCAATCGTAATCTTATAACACACTCATGACTTCAATAGGGATAATGGATATAATACCAATCCGATTTGGCTTTCCGGCCTTCCGGGTTTTCGAAAAAATACTTGATTGGCCAATCAAGTTCGACCAGTGTCCACGGCGAGCGCTTTGGTCAATCAAAGCATTGTAGAGAGTATATCTAAGAA
The DNA here is from genome assembly GCA_932195095.1 of Andricus curvator. Taxonomy (NCBI): domain Eukaryota; kingdom Metazoa; phylum Arthropoda; class Insecta; order Hymenoptera; family Cynipidae; genus Andricus; species Andricus curvator. Next base: position 664,097 of record CAKNYM010052170.1, on the reverse strand, counting down.
CAACATAACCTGAAGCTACCGTTTCAAGTTAACCCTGAAGAAGTGAACAGCAATGTTCACAAACGTCGGCAAGATTTGTAGTATTGCACGCGAATAAAACCTGAAAGACTTTCCTTCATTACAATTCAAACAAAATTTTGATCACGCGTAAGAGTTTATTTAAACATGGGTTTTATCCCCTCCAAGTTCACTCTTTAATGATACACCATGCAGCATATGGATATCAGACTTATGCCTTTATTATAAATAAAATTCAAAGTCCTATCAAAAACGTGAAGCTACCCCTGGTTCAATCCCGAGATTACCCTCAGGTAAAATTCTCAATAATGTAAAAAAAATCATTTTTAACATTGTATTTACCCCCTCCAAGTTCACTTTTTGATGCTACACCATGCAGCATATGGATTTCAGACGGGTGCCTTTATCATATGTATTGTATATATATTAAATTTTATTATATGTATGTTTCCGACCGCCCCTTGTTCAAACGCAACTGTAAATTTAATTGAAAAATCCGAAGAAATGGTTGAATCACGGCAAGTTTAAGTAAAAGAAGAGAGAAAAATGTTTTCTAAAAAGCGAGTTTTTCGAGTTAACTCCAAAAACGGCAAAAACTGCAAAAACTTTTTATTTACAGAAAAAAAGATTTGCAATAACATTATATTATTATTATATAGCAAGAAGAATGTAAAGTCGATTATTATTTATCTGTAAAACTTACCACCGTAGCAACCTAGGGCACAAGTATTTGGACACCCATGAATAAAGTATGTTGGATAACTAGTAATTGTTTCCTAAAAACGCATAATTTATTTGAAAATTCACACTTTTTATCCAAGAATTGAGTTTTCAATGTGAAAAAAAAGGATTTTCGTATACTCACACTGCAGTGCTCCAAGCAGGATTTCAGTTTCTTACGCTTAACGCCCTGATTATCGTCAGGAAGAACACAAGTAATAATTAGATGTAACATTGAATATTGTAGATATTGTTTATTTTATACTATTATTATTTATTATTAATTGGGAAGTTATTTTTTACTTTTATTCATGAAAACACTGCCTTTATCGAGAAGCAAATTTATATTTTTTATATGAGGATTAAGGAAGCAAACGGTGTTTAGAAAAGTAGCATTTGAACACAAAAGAAAAAACACATAGCGATGTATTTCTGAACGATTTTTCAAGTTGTTGTAAATAAGGGACTTTAAGGAGGTGATCAATAATTGTGAAAAATAAAATTAATAAATATAAACTCACCCCAGGAGCGGAAATCGCAAACGGCAATAAAGTTGCAAATACTATAAAAATAAAATAAACCAAAATTGTTTTACGGTATCATCTTCAGATTAGGAATTTCCTACGACTTATCCAGAAGACTTTAACAATTTATAACTAATTTCCCTATTGTTATTTTTAATCGCTGAAAAACGGATCTGATTAATGATTTCAACAACTGATAAAAAAAAGTTTACCCTGATCTTATAACATCGATGGATCTATCTGACAGTTATGAAAAAAAAAGATAATTGTTTAAGAAAGTTTCAGGGTTCCTATATCCCAACTGATTTAAAAAATTTCTTAATCTCGATTGAACCTAATTAAATTTCAAAGAGGACTATAGGTGCAGATTTTGAAAACAAAAATTCATAATTTTTGTTGTTTGAGTTGAAAAATGACAAACAATTATAGTTTTTTGTAATGGTAATGGCAACTTTGTTCTGTTTCTTTATTTATTTCCAAAAACATATAGAATTCGTACATATACTTTCCGCAACATATAAGATTTTTTTTTACATAATCATTTCCTTTCATCTCATGGATATTAACTTTTGACATAAGGCATTGCCATTTAATAATAGTTGATATTGTTATAAACAATTTTGGTGAACAAATTAGTTACTATATTATTATCAAATAAATAATATAAGAATATAAAACGCTTTTATCTAGCAACAATAACCAGTAATATAAACATTCGTTATAAGCAAATGCAGTCGTGTCATACAAGGTATGTACACAATTTTTGTAGCCAAATTTATATATTTATTTTTGAATATGGAAAATTGTTGTTTTTTTTCTGTAGAGGCACTTCTTTTCATCAAAAGAATAATATCCTTGTAGGTAAGATAATCATTTGGTTCCTCTCTTAATGAATCAGTTGGATTTATAACCAAAAAGACGAATTTTCTACAAAAAAGATTAATATTCTACCAAAGAAGAGGAATTCAAGAAAAATGCATCAATTATAAAAAAAGTATTTGAATTTTCAAATAAAAAGGTACATTTTAATCAAAACACTATATAGTTAAATATTTGGTAAGAAAAGTAATTTAAGACCAAAAACAAAACTTATTTGCAACAAATTATTCCCATATTCAACAACAACAAAATTAAGTCATAACTAATTTTTTCAATTTTTAACAAAACTGTTGATTTTTAACTGAAAGATGTGTCAGTTTCCAACACAAGATGGAATAGTTCAACCTTCAGTTGAAAAGAAGGAATTCTAATATAAAAAAAAATAATAATTTCGTACAAAATCAATAATTTTGAAATTAAAATTTCACTTTGGTTGTAATGTCAACTATTGAATTCTTCGTTGACAATTCGTCTTTTCTGCTTAACAATTCGACTACTTCATTAAAAGTTGACGAAATTTTTTAAAAATAGATTTTTTCTTTTCAAGATTGAATTTTATTAATAAAGAAGAATTTCAATCAAAATAGTTGAATTCTGAAAAAAGTGATTAATTTATAACTAAACAGTGTCATTTCTAAGCAAAAATAAAAAATGTTAACGAAAGAAATGAATTTGAAAATCAAAAGACGAATTTTCAACAAAAGAGTTAAATTTTGTACCAAGATTTTTCATTCAAGAAGGAAAAAGAATGTCGATAAAATTGTTAGACTTTTAGGCAAAAGAGACAAATTTCCTACAAATGTGCAATGTGAGTGAATTTTCTTATTACAAGAAAAATTTTTTTCAATATAAATCTCTGGTATCACGATATTAAATTTGAGAAGAAAAGAATGATCTCGCAGAAAAAAAGTATTTTCTTCTTCAAAATACAGAAGTGAATTTACTCATAACGATTGTTTGTAACCATGAAAATTATTGCTCAATATCAATATTTCCTATCCTAATATCATTCTTCAGCGAAAAGAAGAAGTGACCTTGAGGCTCAGTTTTATCCATTAATTTATTAATGATATTTGAAGAAATTAAGTGCTCTGATCTATAATGGAAATTTTTTTTCGTTCAATAAATATATGTGCTAATTCTCCCTCTGTTTAAGAATATGTCAATAAGCAAAAAAAAGGTGTATTGTCATATCTCGATGCAAGTAATAAATAGGTTACATATTTATTTAAAAATGGGCCTCGATAGACCTCTTCAAAATTAAATTAGCTTTAATAAAAAAAAAATTTAACAATCAAAAAAATTTCACACTAAATCGGGGGTGAAATGAATCATAATGATTTATTTGTATATTAGAAAAAAATCACTTACTCAGTGGAAACAAGACTTTTACACTTCTCCTCATATTGGACGATGGATGAGGTGTGACACAACCTTTGTGTATCTGAATATCGAGAAAATGATAATAGAGGTTACTCAAATTGTAATTTATTTATTACCCGCGAAAACAGTATGTGTCGCAAACATATGTTCATGGTTTCTAATCACGAATTTACGATAAAAACAGGCAATAGAAGATAAGAAATGAAAACATTTGTCTTTATTTTCCTTGTGACGTTGCAAAATATTTGCAAGTCACAATTCCTCAAATTTCAAGATTCCGACTATTTCGGTTTTTCTATTTTAAATGATTTCATTTTTTTCTCCCGGCAATCCAGAAGCTGCACGGTTTTCCAAGACTTGCGTTGATTATTTAGGATAGTTTAAGCTTAAGAATAGATTCTGCCTGTTTTTATTTTTTTATTCTATGTACTTTTCGAAAATGAGATCATCCTGAAGATTCCTGAACCGTCCAGACCTGATGAGAGACTTCAAGAAGCAAATGGGACGCCTTTTGTGAATTGGAGTAACTCATCCTATTTGAAATTTTCCCGCCAATCATACTGCTGTGTGCCAACCTGCTCATGTCCTTCTGGTCGTACCTAGAGTTCCTCTAGGGAGAGTTGCGTCACGTTACCCCCTCCACTAGCCATCGCGAAACCGGAATCGGAAATAGGTAGCGAAGCGCGAAACACTTAAAGTATTCTAGATGTCTCATTCAGCAAAACTTTAATCAAAAAGCCAAAAACAAAAACAAAGAAGAAGCAAAACTTTAGGTTATGTGTCCTATATTTTCATGCAGTGTTTGTTATGAAAATACACTTTTTTAATGAAAAAACAATATTGTCGTGTTGCATTCTCTACTACAAAAATTAAAATATTACTAACTACAAATTTCAACCATTTTCCTAATATTAAAAATATGTAAAATATCAATTTTAATTTTAAAAACATATTTGTATTTTATTTGACCGACAATTTATAAATTACCAAAAAGAAACAAATTTTTGCAAGTTCGATATAAGACAACTATGTGTTTATTAATTTTATTATTCAAACAAATTATTTTTAATTTATTTTACGCTTTTTATTCTATATTTACGGATCAGGTTTTAAATAAACAGTTCCAAATTCCCGCCTGATCACGTGGCAAGAAACATATCCATACAACATGGCGTTCCTTTCGGTTGCGGTGGTTAGGCTAGGTCGTTTATATTGAATGTTAACAATTTGCAGTCTTCTTCTTCGTGGGCACTTAGTTATTTGTAATTTATTATATGTACGTAAAATTATTTCGGATTACAAACGGTTTTCGTGTTCGTTGTATAGTTTCGAGTGAACGTTTCGCCCGGCAGATATACTGAAGGCAAATAAATACTTATTTTTTAATGTGTTGATTGGATCATTTTGACTCGCAATGTATTTTTTCGTTCTTTTTTTCAAGTGAAGAGAGAGAAATGTTTTTTACTCATTGCTATATGTTTATCGAAATTTGTATAGCAAATTAGACAACACTTTATTTCAAAATTGACATGATCCAGTTAGGGTTACGTGACATTCTAAAAATCTTGATTAAATAGTGACACATAACCTCAATTTCTGGTGCGGTAAGCGAAAGACCGCTTTAGATTGCACTTTTCAGAATAAAAATGAGTAGAAAATATACATTGAACATACTGAAAAATGTCCCTATATTTTGTTTTTTCCTATTCCTTCCGCAACGAAAATTTTATTTTAAAATGTTTTCACACAAAACTTCTTCTTTTCATCGTGTAAGATTTTACTCTTTTGGTCTTTATCTGTATAGTTTATTTGTATTTATTTTTCTCGAGTGTTTCTCATTATTCTCATGTCTTCAATTTTTAAATTTAAGAAATGTCACATTTTATGTCATATTTATCCTTTTGTTCCTATTACGTAAAATTAATTAGCGCTCCCTAACGTGAAATACTGTCTACCATATTAAAAGATATAACATTTTCAAAATATTTGAAATTAAAATTCTTAGTTATTAAACAGTTTTAAATTGAGATTCTAAATATTGTTTCAAAGTGAAATATTTAAAATTAAAGGACAAGTTAACTTTGAAATCACCATTGAAATAGACAATTTTAAAGTGTGAAGTCGAATGATTTTCAGAAAATGAACGACTGTTTTTATGAGGCTTGAAACATAAAATGTTTTTCGAATGCGTTAATTTAAAAAAACTTTTTTTATTTCAATGAAATTACATACTTTTTATTCAACAATCTACATTTAAATATATATATATATATATATATATATAAATACATACCGTCCGCAAGAACGCGCAATGTGTGCTCGCACTATGGCCGCACGGTGTGCGGGTCGCACGCCGTGCGACGCACCTATTACGCATATAAGGACGCATCTGCGTCATCGCTTGCGTGCACGCCGTGCAACAAAATCCGCACGCGTGCGACGCATGTGCGTCCCACTATGCGCGCATACTGCTTTATGGGATGCGTCATCGAGTATTTCGTATATATTAATTATTTAAAATCAGATACTATTATAAAAATGTTGTTAACACTTGGAGTTGGTCTTCTGAGATTTAAGGATTTATTATGAACCTGTCATCCAATTATTCAAGGTATAATTCATTTTATAATCTAGAGCGAAATATTCTGTGATATCGCGGAACCCCTTTGTATTGTTATTTGATTGGTTTCTTTTAGAATATTTGGCACACAGTTTCCGGAATATTCCTGACTGGATCAATTTGATCAATCCTGTTATTATTGAATTTTGTCACATTGTTCCCTTACGTTAATTTCTTTTATTTTTCCTGATATCAGTTGAATTCTGTCACTTTGTTCCCTAATATTATTTAAAATCGCCACGTATCGTTATTGTGTTTTGTGACTTGTATTTAGATTTCGTCTTTTGGTCCCAAATGTATACCGTATTTTAAAGTTTATTAGAATACTGGAATTATGCTAAGTTCCCCTGAATTAAATTAAGAAATTAGTCCCCATAACCTCCAAAAATATGTTTAGTATAGTTATTTAATCATATTATTCAACCCATTTGTATCGTCTGGGAAAAAAGAGACGAACGATCGAATTTCATTTTAGAAAACTAGTTAATTCCTCCATTTTTGTATAAATTTTGTCTTCCCCTTAAACCAATTGTTTCTTCCCTTCAATTATTTTCATAACAACTAAAATTGTAACTGGGAATTATTCTGTCCTAATAAAATAAATATTGTATAATCCTAGAATCATTAATTTATTTATAATTTTATACTAATTTAATTTTTGTTCAACTATTCAATTCCCGGTTCACTAATTTAAACTTTAAAATTTATTTTAATTTTTGATTTAGTTTTCTTTCATATTATCTTCGAAATTATTTTTGTCACAATTGTGAATGATTCGTGGAGGATCGGGCGCCTGCAGTTTATTTTGTGAATAAGATAGGTAGAGAATTTGATTTTTAATCGAAATTAGTGCCGACGTATGCTGAACTAATTTTAATAATTTGGTTCGGTTATATCTTTGACATTATTTTTTAGGAAACAGAGTATGAGATTGTAAGCCTGGGCTTTCTTTAGAGTATGTGATTTTAAAATTAGTTTTAGCTCAATAATTTAATTTTTTTTAATTACGAAATATCTATAAAAGAGAAGTATGAACCTACACAAATCCTAAATTCATACGAAAAATTTGTCCAATTCACTTAAGATTTAGCGACATTAGATTCCGTGAAATTCTGTTTTATTTAATAGAATGAGAAAATTCGAAATATTTATACATTTCATTCCTTTTTAAATCTTTGACTTCTTATTGCCTCAAAAAAAAGTTCGATTTATATGAAAATATTAAAAAATGGCAACAACAAAAAAGTTCAAAAACAGTTGAAATTACCCGGGAAATACTAGTTTCTACGACAGGTTGATTATTTCATTTTAAATAAAATAGTTACATTTTTAACAAAAGAATAGAGTTTTCACGGAATTTTAATTCTTCAATCCGAAAGCTTGATTTTTAACAAAGTAGTTAATTTTCAATCAACAGAATAAATTCTAAAAGAGAAATGTAATATTTGATATTCGAACGAAAAATGAGGAATATATTTTTAAACATTTTTCACACTAACTCAAATTACTTCTAGATTATGAAAAAATATTTCGAAATGATGCAAATGGATCATCGGTCAAAATTCTTACATGAATTTTTATATAAAATATGAATATAGATGTTAAAATATAAGAATAGAATCATTTAAAATTTACCCGGGAACCTTAATAAAAGTCGTTTATTTACTTGATACCTTTCAAAATCTTCAGAAGCTTATATTTTCCAAATCATCGAAAATCAACATATTTAAAAAATTTTTAAAAATATTTTTGAACTTTTAGGTACTTTAACAACTTTTAAAAAACTTCTAAACCTTCAAAATATATTTTAAGGTTATTGGAATTTTTCTTAAAATTGCTTTAAAATTCTGTAGAAAACAATTGTTCCAAAATCTTCAATATTCTTCAATTACAATTTTTGTAATGCTTTAAAATGTTTAAAAACCTTTTCAAGTTTTCACTAAAAATTAATTTAAAAAAAAATCATTTTTGATTTTCACAGGAATCTTGAGGAATTTTAATGTATTACCTTAATACCATTCGAAATCCTCAAAAAGCCTCATCCCTATATTTCAAAATCCTCAAAAATCTATACTTTCTTTGAATTTCATTTAAATTTTAATTAATTTGAAAAAAAATTTCTAAACTTCTGTATATCTTGCAAAATTATTCAAATTTATCTTAAATTGTAAAAAAAATCCTACAAAATTCAAAAAATTGCTTTAAATTGTTCCAAATATGTTTTTTTAATTTTTATAAATCATGTGAAACGCATTTTTTCAAAATAAAAAATCAAATGAATTGTTATTTTTCACTTTTATCAATAAAAAAACTGCATTCATGGGGAAGCAACTTTATATTTTCATAGGAGCGAAAATTGCAAAGGACAATGAAGTTTGAATTGCTATGAAAAAATATATCTATATTAATTTAGGGCATCATCTTTAGATTAGGAATTTCTTACGGCTTTTCCAGAACATTTTAACAATTTAAAACTAATTTTAATATTGATGAAAAAATGTCACCCTGATATTATAAGATCGATGGATCAATCTTACAGATATGGGATATAAGAAAAGGTATTTTTGTTAAAAAAGTTCCACAGGTCGTAAATGCTACCCGATTTTGAAATTTTGTTTTGTTGGAATTAAAGCTGATTAAACTTTAACGCAGACTATCGGGGCTGATTTCTTTTTAAATATCATTAGTTTGTAAATTGAGTCGAAAAACAACAAACAACTATAGTTTTTTGGTACCAGTAATTCCTACTCAATACAAGATATTGCCATTTTACAATAGTTGATATTATTGTGAACAATTTTGGTAACCGAAATAATTATTATATTATTATTAAACGATTAATATGGAAATGAAGAATTTTTTCATTTGAAATAAATTATCATTATTATAAACAATCGTCATCGAAGCCATCAAATCATCTAGACACCTAACTTGACTCGAAGTTTTGATCTTTTTGCACACCCTCGATTTTCAACTAAATAGATGAATTTTCTACCAAAAGTAATTTTCTGCCAGAAAATGCAAATCATCAAACTGAAAAGTTACTTTATTGACCAAAGAGAATAATTTTCAGCTCATATACAATGAATCTTCAAATGAAATAATAAAATTTTAAGCAAAAAAAAAGTAATTTGTAACCAAAAAGAGAAAAGAATCAGTAAATAAAACAGTTATTCTTTCAACAAAAATCCTCAACAAAAACGAGTTAATTTTCTACCAAACGGTTCCATTTTCAGTCAAAACAAATTAAATTTTTACCAAAATAGATAAATTTACAGACAAAAAAGATTTGTTGTTCAAGAAATTAAAACAATTTTTAATAAATAGTAGTATCCTTAAGGAAAAAAATGGATTTTTTCTACAAAAAAAGTGAATTTTTGACAAAAGAAAGGCAATTTTGAACGGAATATGGTTGAATTTTCTTATTGTATTCTACAATTTCAGTTGCTTTTGAGTGAGAAACAAGAAAAAAATTAGAAGAGAAAGAAACGGGAGAGATTGTGACGTATGCGACAACTAAAATATAATTTTTATGGCATTTTTGACACTTTGAAAATAGAAAACTAGGGATTTTTCATTGAAAATCAAGTTGATATTTTACTTCAAATTTTTAGGTTTCGGAACGCACACATTTTATTAAATGAATTAAATCCCCTAAGTTAATGCTTATTAGCATTTTTTCAATATTTTAATTTTTCCAGGTCTGATATTTGAAACTTATGAACCTTTGAAAAATTTTCTAAGATTCGTAAAACCTTGCAACCTAAAAACTTAAAAAATAATTAGCCAAAGTTTGGAAAAAAGCGAGGACTCAAATGTCTGGTTTTTGTGAGTCCAGTCAGGAATCCACCTTCTGAAAAAGATTGATTGGGGCATCGACTAAAGATTGAAGCCTTGAGATCCATAATACATTTTTATCTTTTTATTATTATTTCTGATTACAAGCTACTTACAATTAGATCATTTTGATTCTACTTTAGATTACGAACAATATTATATTCTGGTTTTACATTTGAAACAAAAATGGAATTAGTAGTAATAATATAATAATAATAATATAGATCTTTATCATGTTCCACGATATATGTATCATTAGCTTAATGATTTAGATCAAAAAGAGGGAGATGTTCTTGTATATCATAAAATTTCTGGACTGTCCACAGGGCACCCACTGGAAATTGTACGGCTTCTTCCTCGTACACTGGATTAACATCGTGATTTAACAGGTTTATTCTTGCCCGGGATTTCCCGCCCCCATTCCACATGTACAATCCAATCAAAGCCTGAGTAGTATATAATATTGCATAGGCTTCATGATTCTTAAACAGAACAATTTGTGGATTAAATGGCATTTTCATAAGTTTATTAGTTCCTGGTATTTTCCATCTAAGTAGTGACTCTGGATCAAAAGTGTATATTCCAAATTGGAATATCCAATACGGAGGTTGATTGCACTGAAGCTGGATAAAATACAATGATGAAAGTGGATATGATACACCTTTTTTATTAGAAGGCAGATCGTCAGGTGGATCAATGAGCATATTTGGATCGTGGATCAAGGAACGATCAAACCTAAGTTGCTCAATAGGATCTCCGGAAAAATGAGCTATGGCAGAATGAGTTCCAGCAGAATGAGTTTCAGCAGAACGAGTTCCAGCAGAATGAGTTCTAGCAGAACGACTTCCAGCAGAACGAGTTCCAGAAGAATGAGTTCCAGCAGAATGAGTTCCAGCAGAATGAGTTCCAGCATAATGAGTGCTGGAGAAATGATTTTGGGGAACATAAGTTCCGGCAAAATGATTTTCGGGAACTTGACTTCCGGTAAAATAATTTGCGGCATAAGGATTTTGGGCTAAATGATTTCCCGCAAAATTATGTCCGGCAGAAGGATTTCCGGCATGAACATTTCCGACACGAGGAGCTCCGGGATAATCATTTACGACATAAGATTTTCCGACACGAGGAGTTCCGGCATAATCATGTACGGCATGAGAATTTCCGACACGAAGAGTTCCGGGATGATCAAGTCCGGTATAATAACTTCCGGCATAAGGAGTTCCGGCAAAATCATATGCAGCAGAAGAAGATCTGGGACTGGAACTCTCGTGAAGATGATTGTGGCCAGGAGGAACATTTAGGTCAATACCTCCCATATCAGGTGTGGGCTCCATACTAACCCCTGCAATAAAAAATAAAGATTTAATTTTCTGAAGTCCGTGCGGAAAGACAGAATTTGATTTTAAAAATTAGTCATAATTTGAAAATCAGTCACATGAACGTCCATTTCACTAGCCCGACCCTATATAAAAACAATACTTTTCTTTCTTCAAAAAATGTGTCCGTAATTTGTATGAATTTCTGAAATCAGAATTATAATTTGTATCCTAGATGGAATAAAATTCTTAGGGGTCTGATGATAGATTTTGAGAAAGTTTGCGAATTCTGCAAAAGATGCCCTGCAGCGGTATAATATAATAACAACCCTCGAGGAGAAAAATAAAGTGCAGAAAACTAAAACTATTTTTACAGAAATCTACAAATAAATACAATGAATTACAACGAAAATTACAGGATAGTACAACTTTTTCCTATTATTGGGACGAATTTTGTACTTTTTTGAATTTTTTTGTACATTGCTGTATTTTATTGTAGTATTTTTCGACCTAGGATGACAGATATTTAGAATATTGCAATGACATAATTTTAAATTAGGATGTGTACATGAACGCTGTTACAAAAAAGCTTCTATGTTTAAACTTTAAAGGAATGGTGGAATATTAAAAGACAATAATGAATAATCCTTATTGAAAAAACAAAACACATTACGTTTGAATTTTGTTTTCAAATATGTAGCGATCGATTGGACATCATATATGTCATTTAAAATTATGTCATTGCAATATTCTCAATATTTCTTATCCTATGTCAAAAAAGAAAAACTTTTGGAATGCAAATAATTGAAATAATTGAAATTTAAAGATTCGCACTCTTGAAGATAATAATTTTTTTATTTGAGGTTATAAAAACTGAAGCGAAAATTAAAACAATCAAAGTGGAATACTTTTGAGTTTCAAACTTTTGAAATTAAAGCTTACAAAATGTTCATTCAAACGCTCAATAATTTTCGCGTCATGAAAGCTTTTAAAACTTTTCAAGTGAAATTTTTTTATTCAAATGCCGTCAAACTACGAAATTTTGAATTTTAAATTCTATACATTGTAAAGTTAAAATATTAATCCATGCTATCATTTCCAAAGCTATGAATTGAAGAATGAATCAAATAATTTATAAATTTCCAAAATTATATCATTTCAAGCAATTTTGAGCTAGAAACATTAATGTATACATTAAAATTTGTTCTGCAATCTTTTAAAATATTATCTAGAAAATTTGTTTAGAAAAAATCATCTACAATTTTTCGAAGAATCTAATAATAATTTTATTATCTTGGCACTCGAGTTTTTCCTACAATTTTTGAAAATCCTGCAAAAGTAGTAATAAAGTTCTTTCACAATTAATTTTTCAACAAAAAAATGGTTAGTTTTTTTAGGAATTTTGATACAAAATTTTTTATTAATTTAAAACCTTTCAAAATGCATAAACAGCTTATAAATGTTGTGTTCAACATCTTCAAAAATCTGCATTGTGTTTTAAATGTTTTGAAATCTTTTCATTTTTTAAATTATTTTGGCATATTTTTAAAATTTAATAATTAATTTTAAAATTCCTCGATTATTTTGCAAATGAATAATTGTTCAATTGCCATTTATCATTTAAAATGTTTTTAAATATTCTCTCGGAATCAAGTTTTCAAGATGAAATAATTCAATAATTTCACTTACATATAAAGAATTTGTTAAATAGCATAATTAACATTGTAACATTCAAATATTTGATTTAACACTGAAATATTAACGATTCAAGGCTTTCTATTTCAAATAATTCAGGTGAAAATTGTTCAGTTTTTAATACTTGACTTATAATTGCTCATTTTGAATGGAAATTATAATTATGCTAAATATTAAAAAAATTGTCTTTCTTGGTTTAAAAATTTCAAATTAAATTGCGGTTAAAATGTAATATTTTAGATTGAATATAAAGAATATAAATCGAAGGTTTACAATTTTTTAACTAATGAGGCTTTCAAATTGAAAAAATTCTATTTTTAACCTTAAAATCTGTAACTTGCTTAATTTTGAACAGATTCAGAATCATCCTGCAAAGTCAATTATTGTTCAATTTTCAAAAATCGAACTGCAATCCAATGTGATTTATCATAATAGCAAAAGTTCTTAGTAAAAGTGTAATATTTTTTTCAGATTTCATAATTTTACGTTGTTACCCAATATTTCATTTTTTCTTTGAAATTTTTTAATTTTTTGTAAAGATTTGTAATTTTTTACAATAATTGACGTAAAATTAAAAGCGTTTTAATGACCTCAAGCACCCAAATTAAATAATTAAAAATTCTGTAGTTTTCTGTAATAAGTTGTAGATTTTCACAACAAAGTAAAAAAAATATTAATAAAAATTTACACAAATTTTTGAGTTGTGGAAACTTGTAGTTTATTGTTAATTTTTTTACTTTTCTAGAAGAAAATACAACATAAAATTAGCTACTTGTATTCAACTGTATTTTTTTGTTGAATTTTGTACATTTTTTACAAAAAAGTACATGTTTCAACAAAAAATTATAGTTGTAGAAATGCTGTACTTTCTTAAAAATTTTTTCCACCAGAGAATTTTGAATTTAAAACCCAAAAGATCTATTTTTAACCACAAATAGATCAGTTAAATTTTAAAGATGAACAAGAATTTTTTAGAATTCTAAATTATATAATATAATAATTAACATAATCAATTTAGAATTTTTAAGGAAAAACCTTATTTAATCGACTTCTTCCAGACGATTTATTAGAATTATTATTATCTGTTATAAAAATTGAATAATTAGATACATTTACATGTTATTTAAGAAAATATATAAACATAAATAACGGAATGGTAAATTATAATACCTTTAATATTTCGCAGATAGTCGGTTAATATTTTGAAATATAAACAGTAGGTGAAATCGAAGCAATTTTTCTCTCAAAAAAATATATTAAAATAGTCATTCTCAATAGAATAGGTGGTATCATATTAGTAAAAACACACCAATTCCATTAGAAGATTTTAGGACGGGTACCATCTTCTTAATGGATTCCACTTACTTTAAATTTGATAACCAATTTTATAGACAGACGTTTGGCACCCCTATGCGGTCACCTATCTCCGCAATTCTTGCCGAGATTGTTATGCAAGATCTTGAAACGAATGTCATGAAAAAATTGGGTTTTCAAATTCCAGTATATTTTCGTTATGTGGATGATACCTTTCTTATCATTCCCGAAGATAAAATTAAATTGAAACTAGCACAGTTTCATTCTTACCACAAGAGATTACAATTTACCTTTGATAATGAAAACAAAAAGTCGATTAATTTTTTAAACTTACAACTTTGCCGAGACGATAATAACTTTATTATTACGAATTGGTTTAGAAAACCTACTTATTCCGGAAGACTTCTAAATTTGTTATCCAACCATCCTATTCAACATAAAATAGGGATTGTTAAAAACCTTGTTGATGCCGCTATTGTACTATCTGATAACACTTTCCACTCAGATAATCTACAAATTGTTAAGAAATACTTGTGGTATAACAATTATCCCAATGAGTTTGTACAGAAACATATAAATAAAAGACTTTCTGAATTAGATTTAAAGAAAAACCAACTTTCTAATAACAACCCAAATGCTGATGATATTATTGATGTTAAACAGGAATTCATCTCCATTCCTTTCTTAGGTACAATTTCACGAAATTTCAAAAGACTACTTAATAAATTTAAAATAAAAACTGTTTTCAGAATTGAGTCCAAGCTAAATAAATTTATAAAATTAGGTAAAGACAAATTAGATACTTTAGACCAATGTAACGTAGTTTATAAAATTACATGTAGCTGCGGCAGGACTTATGTTGAACAAACGAAGCGTCCTTTACACATTAGAATAAAAGAACATAAAAACAATATCAATCATGTGGAAAAAAATCATAAAGTTATAGCGAAACATTTGGTTCAATGTCATAATAGAGATTCAAGTACCATTAATTGGGATTGGGTTGAAATCCTACATATTGAACCTAATGAGTACAAACGTGCCTTTGCTGAAATGGTTTTCATTAAAAAAGAAGGCGAAAACTGTCTCAACAAAATAACTGATTTAGACTTTTTCAACGAATCATATAACGTGATCTTAGATTCACTATGTTAAGTCCACTTATATCTACGAGTCTGACTATTTTTTATCTAACTTCATCTGTCAATTTATATACAACTTCGAATTTCATACTGCGATTGTTCAATTATTATTAATCAATCACTTATTTATTATATAGTTTTGATAGTACTTACGCCTATGTCCTTTAGAAAGTTTACTGCGCATGCTCCAAGGCATCATTATCCAGATAATTTTCTCAATATAACGAATACTCATACCTCAAGTTGGAGACGGAGGGTGCACACTCCGTCACCTCTATAGATTCAATTTTTGATTTTTTAATTCTTAACAAAACTATTATATAAATTTTTCAACTTCGAATAATCAACATATTAATTAAAATTCTACATATTGTCATCACTAAGGTAAATTTACAATTTATCAGTATCTTATTTATAGACTTGCTAATTTAGCATCCTTTCTCACAAATACGTATTTAATTTTATCATCATAGAATTTATATTACAGGTCCTAATTACTTTAAAATGAGCACTATAGTTATATTGAGAATGACTATTTTAATACATTTTTTTTGAGAGAAAAATTTCTTCGATTTCACCTACTGTTTATATTTCAAAATATTAACCGACTATCTGCGAAATATTAAAGGTATTATAATTTACCATTCCGTTATTTATGTTTATATATTTTCTTAAATAACATGTACATGTATCTAATTATTCAATTTTTATAAGAGATAATCTGATGAGGGAATCGGTCGGATTCCGAAACGTCATTTTTGTGTACAATAATTCTAATAAATGGTCTGGAAGAAGTCGATTAAATAAGGTTTTTCCTTAAAAATTCTAAATTGTTATTCCCAGATGTTAAATCAAGAATATTTACACCACGAAAATTCTTTTCATAACATATTCAATATTTTCATATATAAATTGATCTTCAATAGTTTACGATTCAACTATTTATTTGGAAATTCAAATATTTTGTTAAAAATCACTTCTCTTGAGTTTGCAATACAGTATCATTTTCAAATTAATTTCTAACCTAATAGTTGAATTTTGAACAATTTAATTAAATTTTCAAAAAGAAATCAGCTGAATGAAGGAGAGATTTTCCACTCAAGAGAAAAAAAGTATGAACTAAATTGTTCATTTTGGAAACCAAAAAGGCGAATTCTCTATAAAAAATTTAATTTCCCACCACACCATCTGTGACGCGATCTGAGAAAAGGGACCTACTAGGCAAAACTGAAATTTTACAGGGCAAGCGATTGAAGAAATCCCGAGCTCCTGGCAGTGAAGCGGAGGAGAAGTCTCAGAGGGGAATTCAGACCCCCACTCCTTACAGTTCGAACGAGTTTCCCCACTCTCTTCTTCTCTCGTTCGCCCCTCGGCAATCAGGCTCGGTCAACTCTGTACAGCGAAATGGCGAATTCTTAGGACATTGGCGCGGGGACAGAGAGGCATTGAGGGGTGCGATATTAGTTCTCTGGCCCATCGCAGATGGCGCTAACTTTCAACGCCAACGGGTGGGGCGACGTAAAAAGCGCGTGCGCGGCAAATTATTTGTTGTGGCACGTGGCTGTCAAAATACATGTGACTCTAAAAAGTAAATTAAATTAAATTTCAACCTCAAAATTATTGAAGGATTTACTCGGAATTGGTTAAATTTTCCTAATTAAACACACTCTCTTCTAATTCAGCAACTCAATATCTCGGGAGCAAACTTTTATTTTTTGTTTAAACATAAAATTTCACTTTTTATTGTCATCCGCAACTGAGCCTGTTCCTATTTCAGGTTCCTGTCACTTTGAGATTGTAAACTTCGATATTCTATTTCTCGGAACTAGATAATTGTTTTTAATCATACTGTTTTGTTCTCAATTCAGAAACACTTTAGCTCGGGAGTAAAGTTTTGTTTTATCTCTAAATGGTGCTTTCGATTTTACAGAATATTATTTCAGTCTCCTGAAAAATTCCGATTTTGTTGGTTATGTAGTTCTGTACTGCAGTCCTTCAAATAAAGGCAAAATTAAGTGAATGAGAAACGTGAAATGGGAAATAGAATGATAATTATCTTTAATTTTCTATTTTTCTTTTCTTATTTGCTTCATTTTGTCTATATTATTCCTTTTTTGTTGAATTATTTTAGTATTCAACACCTGTGAGGAAGGGGCATATACATATATAAAGACCAACACATGCACGCGTCTGTAGTTCTCTGGCTCATCACAGATGGCGCGGAATATCGCCATTTATTTCCCACAGAGTTGACCGAACCTGTCGGCAATCGAGTCCAAGTTCTCTCGTCTATTTTCCTGAGCTGAAGAATTTTCGTTAAATTTTTATTTTATACAGACAGAAATTGATTTTTCACCATAAGTGTATTTGGACATTATTCTTTATTTTCTAAGAACTACTCGATTAAATTATAAAATTCATAAATAAATGTGTAATGATTTTATTTTTGAATTAAAAAGCTTTTTCAAAATAAGAAATAATATCCAAATACACTTGTGATGAAAAAGACGACCGTGTAAAAGAAGAACGACTGAATAATCCCGAAAAATAAAGTTCCCGACACTGTAAAATTCCAGAATAGTAAAATTCTCGAATAATAAAATTCCCAAATAATAAAATTCCCGAAGAGTTTATAATATTATTGAATTGGAAAATTCCCGAATAATAAAATTCCAGGATGATCAAATTCCCGGGCAGTTTATAATATTACCGAATCTGAAAATACCAGAATAATAAAATTTCCGAATAATAAAATTCCTGAATAATAAAATTCCCGAATTGGCAAATTCCCAAAAGTTTCTAATATTACCGAATTTTAAAATTCCCGTAAAATAAAATTCCCGACCCTGTGAAATTCCCTGGTTATAAAAATTCAGAATAATAAAATTTCCGAATAATAAAATTCCCGAAAAATAAAGTTCGGAATTGAAAAATTCCCCAATAAGAAAATTCCCGGAAACTTTTTAATATTACCGAATTGAAAAATTTCCGAATAATAAAATTGCTGACAGCTTATAATATTACCGAATTTGCAAATGCCCGAATAGTAAAATTCCCGGCAGAAAATTGCCGAATTATAAAATATCCGAAATGAAAAATTCCCGAGTTCAAACAATTTAAAAAATTTCGTTCATAAATATTATTTATTTATTCAAAATACAATAAACAAATATTTCTAGTAAAAAAAATTATTTTTTATTTTTAAAGATTCTAAAATTATAGTTTAAATGTAAAATAACAATAATTGAAAAAATATATTTCTGGATAACAATGTTCTTCAATTATTGTTATTGTTTATTTGAAAAATAATTTTTAAAACTTTGAAAATTAAAAACAAATTCTGATAAAAATGTTTGATTATTGTGTTTTTGATGAACAAATAATATTTAATAGAAAATATTTTTTTTATTTTTCAAATTCAGTAATTCTATAATTTGGGGATTTTATAGTACGGATATTTTATAATTCGGCAATTTTTTTCAGGAATTTTATTATTCGGCAATTTTCAATTTCGGTAATATTATAAATTGCCGGGCAGTTTATTATTAGGCAATTTTCCAATTCGGTAATATTATGAACTGTCCGGGAATTTAATTATTTGGAAATTTTATAATTCCGGAAATAAATCGTTCGGGAATTTTCCTATTCAGAAATTTTGCAGTGTCCGAAATGTTATTTTTCGGGATTTTTCATTCGTTCCATTGGAAAATCCCGGAATAATAAAATTCTCGAATAATAAAATTCCTGAAGAGTAATAATATTACCGAATTGGAAAATTCTCGACAGTGTATAATATTACCGAATTTGAAAATTGCCGAATAATAAAATTGCCGAATTATAAAATATCCGACCTAGAAAATTCCCTAATTATAAAATTCCTGAATTTAAACAAATAACATTTTTTTAAATAAATATGATTTATTCATCAAAAATACAATAATCAAATATTTTTAATGTTTAAAGATTCTGAAATTATTGTTTGAATTACAAATAACAATAATTGGAAACAATTTTCTTCCAAAAATTATTTCTCGGGATATTTCAGTCGTCCCAAATTTTGTTTCAATTATTGTTTTAAATTCAAACAATAATTTTAGAAACTTTAGACATTCAAAGTAATTTTTTTCATAGAAATATTTGATTATTGTATTTTTAATAAATAAATAATATTTATTCATAAAAAAAATTGCTTACGTTTGGGAATGTTCTATTCCGGATATTTTATAATTCGGCAAATTTCTGTCACGAATTTTATTATTCGGGAATATTCAAATTCGGTATTATTATAAACTAGTGGGAATTTTTTTTTCGAGAATTTTTCAATTCGGGAATTATATCATTCGGGAATTTTCAAATTCGGTAATATTTCGAACTGTCGGGGATTTTTCAAATCGGTTTCAAGTCGGTTTCAAGTCGGGAATTTTATTTTTCATAACATGAAATACCTAATTGTGCGGAGCCTAGAGCTCCACGCAAGGGACGCGGCGAGTAGTGGGGGAAGTGGTGGGAGAAGAAAAGGAGCAGAGGCGTCAAGCTGCTGCCTCGCACGCATTCAAAGACTCTTTTTCAATAATTTATATCTTGTGAAATAATGCCGATAGAAAATTTCTGATTGCACCCCTGGAAAGATCAGCTAAAGAACTTACAGAATCGATCATAATCCGAAAATCGATTTTTTGCCTAGTAGGTCCCTTTTCTGGGGGAAGTGGTGGGAGAAGAAAAGGAGCAGAGGCGTCAAGCTGCTGCCTCGCACGCATTCAAAGACTCTTTTTCAATAATTTATATCTTGTGAAATAATGCAGATAGAAAATTTCTGATTGCACCCCTGGAAAGATCAGCTAAAGAACTTACAGAATCCATCATAATCCGAAAATCGATTTTTTGCCTAGTAAGTCCCTTTTCTCGGATCGCGTCACATATGAACTTTTAACCCAAAAAGACGTATTTTCTACAAATGTGTTGAATTTTCGAGTTGAAAATATCAACTTTCTTCAGAAGAGCTACTTTTCGATCAAATAGTTAAATTTTAATTGAAAAAATATCCGTCTTCAACTACAAATTAAACATTCAAACTTCCAGTAGAAAAAATTGATTTTTAACAGATAAACAAAACAACGAATTTTTAACGAAATAATTCAAATTTCCACCAAAGAGATGAATCTTCAACTAATAAAATGAATATTCAACACAGCAGTTCAACTTTTAACTAATTTGTTCAGTTTTCATTCAAGGAGATTAAACTGCTACCAAACGACAATAATTTATAAGAAAATAAATACATTTTCAGCGAAATTAATGAACTTTTAACTAAAAAAAAAAAAAAAAAAAAAAAAAAAACCTGATACAAAGTACCACCTTTAACTCAAAGAGACGGATTCTGAACCAAATATATGATACATTTGTAGACTTTTCTATTAAAAAGAATGAACCTGCAATGGAAAGTAGTTGAATGTTCTTATTGGGCTATATTAATTCTCCTAGAAAAAGGGAACTTTTATTAAAAAGAAGTATGGAAACTCTGTTTTTCAGATTCTTTTCTCGTCAAATAAAATAATTATGTTTTATTTTTTAAGCATTCAAAAAAATTATTTTCCTTATTTATATTTTGTACATCTGATCTCATATTGTTCATACATTATTTTCATTCTACTTGTATCAGAAAACCACAAAGAATATTTTCTGTAATTTTCATAACAAAATTTGAAGAAATGACTGAATTACGGCAAGTATGAGTCAAATGAGAGAAAACATTTTTTTTCTAAAAAGTGGGATTGTCGAGTTTATTTCGAAAACGGCAAAAACTGAAACTTCTTGTCCATAGAAAAAAATATTTGCAAATTAATTTCATACCACAATATATGGGTTTGATCATAAAAATTCTAAACTTGTTTCAAAAGTGTACAGTTCGAATCCTTATTTGCGTGTTTCGCAGATTCTTATTCATTTTCTGCATTTTTTTTGTTCTTGACTAATTTGCATACGATCTTTTCATTTTTGCAAGAAAAATTGTTCCAAAATGTTGATTAATTATCTAGAATGCAGTTAACGGTGTTGATTGGGATGCTGAAATTCGAGAAAACGCCGTAACGGGCAGTTAAAACTCTCTTCGAATTACGGACCTCAGAAATGGGCCTGCCGTGATTTGAGAGAACGCCGTTCACAACAAAAAAATATAATAATTAATAATAAGTGCAGTTACGGCGTTTATCGAATCACAAACCTTTTTTCTCGGTGTTCGATGATTCCGAACAAGGCCGTAAGCACTTACGGACCTCTCCGAAATCACGAAGGCTCGAAATCGCCGTCCAATAATTTTGGTAAAGTCCGTAACTGCCCGTTACGGCCTTTTCTCGAATTTTTACGTCAAGTATTTAGTCGTCTCTGATTTACGCCTGCAGTAAACGGGCAGTTACGGCTCTCTCTCAAATCACAACTCGCCAATCTTTGCAGTTAACGGTATTTTCCAAAAATTATGCAATAATTATTTTTAAAGTTATTAACAACTTAAAAAAATTATTTCAATAATCAGGTGTATCCTTTTTTTCACGATTCCAACGATATAAAAAAATTATTTTTCGATTTTTTGCAGTTATCGGTGTTTTTCCAAATTACGGCAGATGTGGCTTTCGTATCCAGCCCCTTAATTTATTTATCTGTAAAACTTACCACCAAAGCAACCGAAGGGGCAAAATCCTTGACATTCATGAAAACATTGTGGTGAATAATCTTGTGAAAAATCTAGTGAAGAACCGGTAGTACTTGCCTAAAAACGCATAATTTATTTTGACATTTGCATTTATCATCTGAAAATTAGGTTTTAAATGTGGAAAAAAACGAAAAGGAATATTTTTGTATACTCACAGTGCATTGGTCCAAGCATTCTTTGAATTTCTTTTTCTTATCATCATCATGAAAAACAAAAGTAATAATAATAATTAAAATGTTTAACTACTCATTGCTAGTAGAATTAGGCATGTTGTCCGAGAACTTCATTTTCAAAATTCCCTTATTTTTCCTTGTCTAATTTTTCATTTTCTTTGATCATTAATAGTCAAATACAAATTTGAAATTTTCAAATTTATTAATTCATTTTAAACAAAAGAATGTATTTTCTACTATAAAACATGGGTTTTTAACAAAATACTTGAATTTTCAACAAAATAATTAACTTTTTAACATAATAGTTGAAATTTCAACCTAAAAAGATAAATTCCCAACAAAAAGTGTCATAGTTTATATTTCAATCAAAAGAGATGAAATTTATACAAAAAAAAAGTTTTTTAAAACCAAAATGACGAATTGTCAACAAATAAAGAAAATTTTACCTAAATTGTTGAACCTTCAAGCCAAAAGACGAATTTTCTGGACAAAAATTTAATTTACAAACAAAAATGAAATTTTAAACCAAGAAAATGATTTTTTTTTACCAAAAAAGGAGAATTTTCAACTAATACAGATCAATCTTAAAAAAATAGAAAAGGTACATTTTCAGTAGAAAAATTAATTTTAATCAAAAAATGACATAAGCCTTCAATCAACAAAATAAATTTTTAACAATGTAGTTCAACTTTTACCCAAGTAGTTGAATTTTCAATTCAAAAAGATTAATTTTCAACAAAATAATTCAACTTTCAACCAAGGAGATGAATTTTCAACTAAAAATATAACTCTTAAAGAAAATGATTTCTTAACAAAGTGATTCGACCAAATCTTTCAAACAAAATAGTTGAATACTCAAGCAAAAAAGAATAATTCTTAACCAAATAGTTGAATTTTCTATTAGAAAAGATTTTAGTTGACTTTTCATGATCAAAATATCAATTTTTAACCAAGAAATAAGTTTCTACAAAAAAAATTGAATTTTCAATCAAAAAATACGAATTTTGACCAAAAAAGGATGACTTTTTAACAAAACTGTTGAATTCTCTACACAATAGTTGCATTTTTATCCAAAAAAGATGAAATTCCTATTGAAACAGATGAATTTTTATTTAAAAAGAAAACACATTTTTAAAAAATAGTTGAATTTTCATGCAGAAAAGATTCCCGTCGACTTTTCAAGATCAAAATATTAATTTCTTAACAAAAAATAAGTTTCTACGAACAAAATTGAATTTTTCGTCCAAAAAAACGAATTTTTTCAACCGAAAGGGATGCATTTTTAGCGAAATAGTTGAATTCTCTAACAAATAATTGAATTTTCATCCAAGAAAGGTGAAATTTGTAATAAAACAGATAAATTTTTAATAAAAAAAGGGCCAAATTTTGTTTTTGAAGTTGAACTTTCATCCAGAAAAGCCTTCAGTTCGTTTTTTAACACGAAGATATAAATTTTAAACAAAAAGTAAATTTTCTACGAAATAGTTAAATTTTGAACAAAAAAAGAATTTTCAACCAAAAGTATGCCTTTTTAACAGAATAGTTTTATTATCAACCAAGCAGTTGCATTTTTATCCCAGAAAGATGAAATTTCTCTTAAAATAGTTAAATTTTTAATTAAAAAAAAAAATTTCAAAAAAATAGTTGAATTTTCATCCAGAAAAGATTTCAGTTCTCTCTTAAATCAAAGAAAGATGTAATTTCTGCCAAAGCAGGTGAATTTTGAAATCAGAAAGACAAATTTTCAAAAAAGAGTTGAATTTTCAAGCGAACAGTTGCATTCTTATTTAATAAAGATAATATATTTCTTCCAAAACAGATGAATTGAAAAAAAAAACTTCAAAAAAATAGTTAAATTTTCATGCAAAGAAGATTCCAGTTCGCTTACCAACACCAAAATAAGAATTGTAAACTGTATGATAATTTTCTGCTAAATAGTCAAACTTTTAACCAAAAATTATGACTTTTTAACAAGATTATTGAATTTTCAAAAAAACAGTTGCATTTTTGTCTAAGAAAAATGAAAATTCTACCAAAACAGGTGAATTTTTAAATCAAAGAGACAAATTCTAAAAAAATAGTGGAATTTTCATAGACTTTTCAACAGAAAAATATAAATTTTAAACAAAAAGTAAATTTTGTAGGAAATAGTTGAATTTTCAACAAAACAGTAGCATTTTTGTTCAAGAAAGATGCAATATTTATACTAAAAATAGATGAAATTTCAAATTAAAAAGACAAATTTTCAGAAAAAATATTTTTTATCCAAAAAAGATTTCAGTTGACTTATCAGCAGCAGAATGTGAATTTTTAACAAAAGGTTAATATTATACGAGAAAAGTTGAATTTTAAACTCAAGAAGACGAATTTTTAACAAAACATTTGAATTTGCAAAAAAAATGATGTCTTTTTAAGAATATTGTTAAATTTTCAACCAAATAATAAAATTTATAACTAAAAAGATAATCTTCAGGAGAAAGTTTTTGCGAATTTTCCAAAATTACGTACTTGAGTGAATGACCCCCTTCCGTCACAAATTGTAACAAAATGTCTCGACCCCCCTCCCCCAACCCCCTTGAGCTGTTACGTAATTTAAGTACGGTCCCTAAGATGTATGTAAGAATGACTATTGTAGATATTGTTTATTTTATAATATTATTATTTATTATTGAGCAGGCAGTAGTTTTTTCAATTTCCTTGATGAAAAAACAGCCTTTATGGAGAAGCAAAGAGGGACCCCAAAATAAGCCGAAAATCCGCCCCTTTTTTGCGCCCAACGTAGCTTTTGAAGGAAAGAACATAAATTGACGCAACAAAGCTCAAAATAATCGTCGATGCATGCTGTAACGGGTTTGTTATTAATTTACCCTTTCAACCCCTTTTAACACTGGAAAATTTAAAAACTACCCCTAATTGGAAGTGAAACGTACTTCATGCATAAGAACGTGATTGAAATAGCTTTTAACTACGTTTTTATGTAGGGCAGATCGCGTTGGTATATTAATGTATAGTCTCTACGTCGATTCTTCTTACATAGCATCATTTCAACCCCTAGAATCCCGAAAACTACCCCTATCAGGGGGTGGAATCTACACCGGTACTGTAAAAGTAGGTAGAATAGTCTTTAGCAGTTTTTCATCAAACAGTGACGCTTCGACTTTCAAAAATAGGAAAATTACCCCTATGAGGGGTGGAAAATACGTCATAAACAAGAATGTGTATAAAATAGCTTTGAATTATTTTTTCCCCATAGATAGAATCAATTAGTGTCAATGTATAATAACTACGGTAATTCTACTCACTTAGCACAACTTCAACCCATGAAAACCGAAAAACTACCCCTATTTAGGGGGTAGAAAGTACTTCATGACCAAGAAGAAGGATAACATATTTTTTAATTATTTTTTTTCTATACATATGGTCACTCTAGTGCCAATGTATGATAACTTTGTTAATTATTCTTACTTAGCACCATTTAAACCCCTAGAATCCCGAAAACTACCCCTATCAGGGGTTGGAAACTACACCGGTAACACGGAAAGTAGGTGAAATAGTGTAGTTTCCACTCCCTGATAGGGGTAGTTTTCGGGATTCTAGGGGTTGAAATTGTGCTAAGTAAGAATAACTAACGAAGTTATTATACATTGGCACTAGCGTGACCATATCTATAAAAAATAAAAATAAAAAAATATTGTATACACATTCTTGTTTATGACGTATTTTCAAACCCCTCATAGGGGTAGTTTTTCGATTACCAGCGGTCAAAGCGCCACTGTTTGATGAAAACCTATTGAAAACTATTCTACCTACTTTTATAGTAGTACCGCTACAGTTTCCGCCCCCAGATAGGGGTAGTTTTCGGAATTCTAGGGGTTGAAATGGTGCTAAGTAAGAATAATCAACGAAGTTATTATAAATTTGCACTAGCCTAATCATATCTATAGAAAAAGAAATAATTAAAAAATATTCTATCCTCGTTCTTGGTCATGAAGTATTTTCTACCCCCTAATAGGTGTAGTTTTTCAGTTTGTATGGGTTAAAATGGTGCTAAGTAAGTAGAATTAACGTAGTTATTATACAATTTCACTAATTGATTCTATCTATGAGAAAAACAATAATTTACAAATATTTTATACACATTCTTGTTTATGACGTATTTTCAAACCCCTCATAGGGGTAGTTTTTCGATTACCAGCCGTCAAAGTGCCACTGTTTGATGAAAACCTATTGAAAACTATTCTACCTACTTTTATAGTAGTACCGCTACAGTTTCCGCCCCCAGATAGGGGTAGTTTTCGGAATTGTAGGGGTTCAAATGGTGCTAAGTAAGAATAATTAACGAAGTTATCATAAATTTGCACTAGCCTAACCATATCTATAGAAAAAAAATAATTAAAAAATATTTTATCCTCGTTCTTGGTCATGAAGTACTTTCTACCCCCTAACAGCGGTAGTTTTTCGGTTTTTATGGGTTGAAATGGTGCTAAGTAAGTAGAATTAACGTATTTATTATACATTGACACTAATTGATTCTATCTATGAGGAAAAGAATAATTTACAAATATTTTATACAAATTCTTGTTTATGGCGTATTTTCCACCCCCTTATAGGGGTAGTTTTTCGAGTTTCAAGAGTCGAAGCGTCACCGTTTGATGAAAAACTATTGAAAACTATTCTACCTACATTTATAGTACCGGTGTAGTTTCCACCCCCTGATAGGGGTAGTTTTCGGGATTCTAGGGGTTGAAATTGTGCTCAGTAAGAATAACTAACGAAGTTATTATACATTGGCACTAGCGTGACCATATATATAGAAAAAAAAAATATATTTTATACACATTCTTGTTTTTGACGTATTTTCCACCCCCTCATAGGGGTAGTTTTGCGATTATCAAGAGTCAAAGCATCACTGTTTGATGAAAACCTATTGAAAACTATTCTACCTACTTTTATAGTAGTACCGCTATAGTTTCCACCACCAGATAGGGGTAGTTTTCCGAATTCTAGGGGTTGAAATGGTGCTAAGTAAGAATAATTAACGAAGTTATTATACATTTGCACTAGAGTGACCATATTTGTAGAAAAAAAAATAATTAAAAAATATTTTATCCTCGTTCTTGGTCATGAAGTACTTTCTACCCCCCAATAGGTGTAGTTTTTCGGTTTTTATGGGTTGAAATGGTGCTAAGTAAGTATAATTAACGTATTTATTATACATTGACACTAATTGATTCTATCTATGAGGAAAATAATAATTTACAAATATTTTATACACATTCTTGTTTATGACGTATTTTCCACCCCCTTATAGGGGTAGTTTTCAGAGTTTCAAGAGTCGAAGCGTCACCGTTTGATGAAAAACTATTGAAAACTATTCTACCTACTTTTATAGTACCGGTGTAGTTTCCATCCCTTGATAGGGGTCGTTTTCGGGATTCTAGGGGTTGAAATTGTGCTGAGTAAGAATAAATAACGAAGTTATTATACATTGGCACTAGCGTGACCATATCTATAGAAAAAATAAAATAAAAAAATATTTTATACACATTCTTGTTTATGACGTATTTTCAACCGCCTCATAGGGGTAGTTTTTCGATTATCAAGAGTCAAAGCGTCACTGTTTGATGGAAACCTATTGAAAACTAATCTACCTACTTTTATAGTAATACCGCTATAGTTTCCACCCCAAGATAGGGTAGTTTTCGGAATTATAGGGGTTGAAATGGTGCTAAGTCAGAATAATTAACGAAGTTATTATACATTTTCACTAGCGTGACCATATTTGTAGAAAAAAAATAATTAAAAAATATTTTATCCTCGTTCTTGGTCATGAAGTACTTTCTACCCCCTAATAGGTGTAGTTTTTCGGTTTTTATGGGTTGGAATGGTGCTAAGTAAGTAGAATTAACGTAGTTATTATACATTGACACTAATTGATTCTATCTATGAGGAAAAGAATAATTTACAAATATTTTATACACATTCTTGTTTATGGCGTATTTTCCACCCCCTTATAGGGGTAGTTTTTCGAGTTTCAAGAGCCGCAGCGTCACCGTTTGATGAAAAACTATTCTACCTACTTTTATAGTACCGGTGTAGTTTCCATCCCTTGATAGGGGTAGTTTTCGGGATTCTAGGGGTTGAAATTGTGCTGAGTAAGAATAAATAACGAAGTTATTATACATGGGCACTAGCGTGACCATATCTATAGGTAAAAAAAATATATTTTATCCTCGTTCTTGTTCATGAAGTACTTTCTACCCCCTTATGGAAGTAGTTTTTTGGTTTTCATGGGTTTAAATGGTGCTAATTATGCAGAATTAACGTAGTTATTATACATTAACACTAATTGATTCTATCTATGGGGAAAAAAATAATTCAAAAATATTTTATACACATTCATGTTCATAACGTACTTTCCACCCCCTTATAGGGGTAGTTTTTCGAGTTTCAAGAGTCGAAGCGTCACCGTTTGATGAAAAAATACTGAAAACTATTCTACCTACTTTTATAGTGCCGGTCTACATTCCACTCCCTGATAGGGGTAGTTTTCGGATTGTTAGGTGTTGAAATGATGCTATGTAAGAAGAATCGACGTAGAGACTATACATTAATATACCAACGCGATCTGCCCTACATAAAAACGTAGTTAAAAGCTATTTCAATCACGTTCTTATCCATGAAGTACTTTTCACTCCCAATTAGGGGTAGTTTTTCAATTTTCCAGTGTTAAAAGGGGTTGAAAGGGTAAACTAATAACAAACGCGGTTACAGCATGCTTTGATGATTATTTTGAGCTTTGTTGCGTCAATTGATGTTGTTTCCTTCAAAAACTACGTTGGGCGCAAAAAAAGGGGCAGATTTTGGGGTCCCTCTTTATCTTTTTTTTTTTAATGGGTTTAATGGTTCCTTAGAATTAACTTCAAATCCAATTTTTATTTTTGAATAATATAAGCATAAAATATAAATATTCCCTGTTAGTTTCCTATTAAAATTTTCCTAAGGACGCCTAAAAGGCCTCGAAACATTTCGGACCCTGGTACTATGAAAAAGACGGATAAATAATAAAGAAATGAGAGAGAGGTTGTTTTGGATGTCTCTTTTTTTTTCTCCTTCTTTTTTCAATTATCATATATCTGTCTCTAATGAGCCGTTTTACAGTATTTTTTGTAAACAAATTTCTTTAATTTTAACTCTTTTTGTGCAATTAACATATTTTGGGTAAATTGAATTTCTTGAGTATTTGTTTTTAGAAAAACAGTTTTTTGAAGAACATAATTCTTTTTGAGCCTTCTTGTGCAAGTTTTTTGCGCAATTTGGTTTTTCAAAGTTTATGTTGGTTTGAAAAATTTACTTTCAAATTTATCTTTTTTATATCAGATTTAAGGAAGCAAACAGTCCTTAGAAAAGTAGCATTTGAGAAAGAAAGAGAAGATACATAGCGATGTATTTCCGAGCGATTTTTCAAGTTGTTATGAATAAGGGACTTTAAGGAGGTTATGAATAATTGTGAAAAATAAAATTAATAAATATAAACTCACCTTAGGAGGGCAAATCGCAGACGGCAATAAAGTTGCAAATACTATAAAAATAAAATATACCAAAATTATTTTATGGCATCATCTAATTTTAATATTGCTATTTTCAGTCGCTGATCAACGTATCTGATCAATGATTTCAAAAATCGATGAAAAAAATGTCCCCTGATCTTATAAGATCGATGGATGGTTTCACACTCAAATTCGTAGAATCTCTTGGAAACAAAATATTTTGATTTTTAGAGAAAATTATGCGACACGTATTTTTGTGTTTTGTGATAAAAAGTTTTGTTTGCGATGTGCGTATTTGAATTCTTTTTTTTTCAAAAAATTAAAAATTTTTCTTCAAACTTATATTTTTGTATTTTCCTTTCAAACAACGACAGATACAAAAAAATGTTGAGAAAATAGTTAGCACGGTTAAAGAAGTTTCACAAAAAGTTATTTCACTCATTTTCAATATCTTACACCATTTCCGAGGAAAATACAAAAAAAAATACAATTTTCAAAAATACAAAAATTTTCTTGACTAAAAAAATGGTTTGGCCCACATAATACTTATAGAATATCTTATTTATGTATACCATTAAGCCATTTCCCTTTCAGGGTAGGCGTGACACTACCCGATTCGGGTAGTGCTTCTAGGTGGATAGTTTCTTGTAGTAAATAACTACAAGTATGGGCTCACCACACCCACGATGTGCCAACAGCACTCAGTTTTCTCTAATGGTCACCCATCCAAGTACTAACCGCGCAGAACGCTGCTTAACTTCAGGTATCTGACGAGAACTGGTTTTTTCAGCGTGGTATGGCTGTTGGCCATATTATTATAAGGAAAAAAAATGCCGGATAGTCCCAATTAAACCAAAAATTGGCTAAAACTATAAGTGTGGGTTTTTTGAAAAAATCGACCTATGGACTCAATTCTTTTTAAATCGTAAAATAATATTTTCATACAAAAGATTACGATTCAGTTTAATTCTCAACCAAGTAGTAGATATTTCCATCAATAAGATGAATTTTCAACTTGCAAGATTAATTTTCTACAAAAAGACGAATATTAGAAAAATTCATCAGTTGTGAAGGAAGCATTCAAATTGTGAATTACAAAATAGAAATTCTAACTTTATTTTCAAGCAAAAAGACGAATTCTGAAAAAAATGTAATATAGTCATATATTTGGCAAAAGAAAAGCAATTTAAGACAAAAAAAATTTCAAGAGAGAAGTTCAACTTCAACTAAGTTTCTTCAATAATTTTCAACCAAATAGTTCAATTTTCCATTATAAAAGATTTAAATTACCTTTTTTTTCAAGCAAAAATTGAGTAATAAAATATATTTTTTCATAAGTCTAATTAGTTAATACATATGGCCCACAAGAATGAATTTTCGACTAAAGTAATAAATCTTTAACAAACTAGAAGAGCAAGAATTAAATCGTTGAATTGTCAGTAGAAAAATTAATTAATTTTTTAGTAAACAGAGTATCAGACATCACAATATCAATAAACTTTGTTACTATTTAAATCTTTTAATTTGTATTGCCTTAAAAAAATTGGTTCGACTGATATCGAAATATTTTTTAATCGACATATTTATATTTAAACTTTATTTGTTTATTTGTTTTTAAGGTTACAAAAATATAATTTTTCTAAGATTCTTGCGAACAGTGACAATTATTTTTGAAGATTTCAAATACGTTAAATCAAAATTTTAACAAAAAAGCTAATTTTGAACCAAAAAATTCAACAACAAAGATTCTTTTTTAACGAATTAGTTCATTGCCAAACAAAAAGACGAATTCTGAATGAAAAATTTAATATTTTATATCTAAACTAAAAAAGGGTGGAATCGTTAAAAAAAAAAGAATTTTAAATAAAATAGTTGTATCGTCAAACAAAGCAGATTAATTTTAAAAGAAACAGTCGCATTTGAAACCAAAAAAGGTAAAATTTTCAGAACAGATATGTATTTTTGAAAAATTTTCAAACTAACTCAAATTATTCCTAAAATTGAGAAAAGTATTTTAAAATTATAAAAATTGCCTGAAAATCTTGCCGATTATTGGTAAAAAATTTCAAAAATATTTAAAAAGAAAGAATAAATAATCTAAAATTTATCCAAAAATTTGAATAAAAGTTTTTTACTTACTTCATACTTTTCAAAAATCTTCGAAGCTTAGTGTTTTGAAATCTTTAAAAATCTACAGTTAAAAAAAAATTTTTTAATACTTTTGAATTTCTAGTTATTTTTTCATCTTTTCATAACTTCTAAAATGTGAAAATATCTTTTAAGATTATTCGTATTTTGCCGAAAATTGCTTCAAAATTTCGTAAAACAAAATTATTTCAAAATCTTCAATATTCTTCTTTTTTATTTTTGTTATTTTTTTGAATGTTTGAAAGCCTTTCAAAATACCCTCTGTAAATCAATCTAGAAAAAAAATTCTAAATTTTCTCAGGAACCTATACAAAATTTGATGTACTACCTTCATACCATTAAAAAATCTTAAAAAGCTACATCCTCATATTTCAAAATGTTTGAAAATCTATGGTTTCTGTAAATTTTGTTTAAATTTTAATTTATTTTTAGAATTTTTTGAAAAATTCTAAATATCTTGTAAAATTATTCAAAGTTATCCTAAAATGGAAACGAAAAAATCTTATAAAATTAAAAAAATATCCTTTGAACGTTCCACATTTGATTTTGTCATTTATAGAAATTATGTGAAATTTAACTCTTAAAAAAAATCATTTGAAATTTCACTAGGAATCTTAAGAAAATTATCTGTTCTCTTAGTTTTTTTTTCTCCAAAATCTTCAAAAAACTACATTGA
Organism: Andricus curvator; assembly: GCA_932195095.1. Taxonomy (NCBI): domain Eukaryota; kingdom Metazoa; phylum Arthropoda; class Insecta; order Hymenoptera; family Cynipidae; genus Andricus; species Andricus curvator. The sequence continues at coordinate 631,396 of CAKNYM010052170.1, read as the reverse complement.
AAATTCTTTTTTTGAAATCTTCAATATTCCTTCTTTTATTTTTGTAATTTTTTAAAATGTTTGAAAACCTTTCAAAATATTTTCTGCAAATTAATCTAGAAAAAAAAATAATTCTCAATTTGTTCAGGAATTTGAAAATCCGAATCCTCATATTTCAAAATCTTCAACAATCTACGGTTTCTTCAAATTTTGTTTAAACTTTAATACATTTTTGGAATTTTTCCAAAACTTCTAAAGTTCTTGAAAAATTGTTCAAAGTTATCCTAAAATGTGAACGAAAAAATCTTATAAAATCAAAAAAATAGCCTGAGAATGTTCCACATTTGATTTTGTCATTTTATAAATTATGTGCAATGTAATTCTTAAAAAAAAATCCTTTGAGATTTCCCCGGGAAGCTTGAGAAAATTATCTGTTCTCTTCAAACCTTTCAAAGTTCTTCAAAAGTTTCTTTTTCCAAAATCTTCAAAAAGTACATTGAAAATTCTGTTTTGAAATCTTTTCAAGATTGGAATTATTTTAGAAGTTTTCAAAAACTTATTTTTAAAGTAAACTTATCAGGGCGTGGTACGGCATTTTTGCACGCTTCGGCAAGGTATTCGTGAAGTTCAAGGAATTTGCGGAATTCATGGAATTGAGAAAATTCATGGAATTTATGGAATTCAGGGAATTAATGGAAATCACGGAATTCGAGGAATTCGTAGAATTCATAGAATGCAAGAAATTCGAGATATTCATACAATGTAAGGAATTCAAGGAATCCATAGAATTCAAGGAATTCATAGAATTCAAGGAATTCAGGGAAATCACGGAATTCGAGGAATTCGTGGAATACAAGGGATTCGAGGATTTCGTAGAATTCATAGAATGCAAGAAATTCGAGAAATTCATACAATGTAAGGAATTCATGGAATTCATACCACGCTGAAAAACCCAGTTCTCGTCAGATCACTGAAGTTAAGCAGCGTTGGACGCGGTAAGTACTTGAATGGGTGGCCATTCAAGAATACTGAGTGCTGTTGGCACATCGTGGGTGTGGTGAGCCCACACTTGTAGTTATTTATAACTACAAGAAAACTATCCACCTAGAAATACTACCCGAATCGGGTAGTGCCATGCCTACCCTGAAAGGGAAATGGCTTAATGGTATACATACATGGAATTCAGGAAATTCATGGAAATCACGGAATTCATGGAATAGAAGGAATTCAAGGAATTCATGCAATTCATGGAATTCAAGGAATTCAGGAAAATCACGGAATTCGAGGAATTCGTGGAATACAAGGAATTCGAGGAATTCGTAGAATTCATAGAATGCAAGAAATTCGAGAAATTCATACAAGTAAAGGAATTCATGGAATTCGTGGAATTCATGGAATTCAGGAAATTCATGGAAATCACGGAATTCGAGGAATTCATGGAATAGAAGGAATTCAAGGAATTCATGAAATTCGTTGAATTCATGGAATTCATGAAATTCAGGGAATTCACGGAATTCAAGGAATTCAAGGAATTCAGGGAAATCACGGAATTGGAGGAATTCATGGAATACAAGGAATTCGAGGAATTCGTAGAATTCATAGAATGCACGAAATTTGAGAAATTCATACAATTTAAAGAATTCATGGAATTCATGGAATTCAAGGCATTCAAGGAATTCATGGAATTCAAGGAATTCATGGAATTCATGGAATTCAAGGAATGCATGGAATTCAAGGAATGCATGGAATTCAAGGAATTCAAGGAATTCATGGAATTCACGGAATTCATGG
>CAKNYM010052170.1:568792-621569 GCA_932195095.1 Andricus curvator | reverse complement strand
AATCTTATTTTTTTGTTTGAATCCGCTGGAATCCTTTAAATTTGGTTGAATCCCTTAAAATCTTCGAAATCCCAAGAAGTCCCTTAAAATTTCATTTATTTCCTAATGTTCTCCAGGAATTTGTTAGAATCCCTTAATTGGGTTAGATCCCTTAAAATCTTCGAAATCCCAAGAAGTCCCTTAAAATTGCATTAATTTCCTGAAGTTCTCTAGGAATTTGTTAGAATCCCTTAAAATCTTCTAAATTCTTTTTGAATCCGCTGAAATCCCTTAAATCTGGTTAAATCCCTTGAAATCTCTGAAATCTCTTCGAATTTTATTCAATTTTATTCATTCCCTAAACTTCTTCAGGCACCTTTTGGAATCCCTTAAATGGGTTAGATCTCTTAAAATCTTCGTAATCCCAGAAAGTCTCTTGAAATTTCATTTATTCCCTAAAGTTCTCTAGGAATTCGCTAGATTCCCTTGAAATCTTATAATTTCTTTTTGAATCCGCTGGAATCCCTAAAATTTGGCTAGATCCCTTAAAATCTTCGAAATCCCAAGAAGTCCCTTAACATTTCATTTATTTCCTAAAGTTCTCCAGGAATTCGTTAGAATCCCTTTGAATCTTATAATTTCTTTTTGAATCCGCTGAAATCCTATAAATCTGGTTAAATCCCTTGAAATCTCTGAACTCCCTGGATATCCCTTCAAATTTTATTAAATTTTATTTATACTCTAAAGTTCTTTATAAATCCGATAGAATCCCTTAATTTGGTTAAATCCCTTTAAATTTTTGAAATCCCAAGTAGTCCCTTAAAATTTCATTTATTCCCTGAAGCTCTCTAGGAGTCCGTTAGAATCCCTTGAAATCTTATCACCTCTCTTAAAATCCACTGGAATCCCTTAAATTTGGTAAGATCCCTTGAAAACTCTGAAATTCTTGTAAATACCGTGAAAATTCATTTAATTTTATTAATTCCCGAAAGTTATTTAGAAATCTTTTATATTCCCTTAATTGGGTTAGATCCCTTGAAATCTTCGGAATCCCAAAAAGTCCCTTAAAATTTCATTTATTCCCTAAAGCTCTCTAGAATTCCGTTAGAATATCCTGAAATATTATCATTTCTCTTAAAATCCACTATAATCAAAGAAATTAAAATCACTAGAAAAATTACTTGAAAAAAAAACAGTAGGAATCCCTTAATCTGATTAGATCCCTTGAAATCTCTGAAATCCTGAGAAATCCCTTGAAATTTAATTTATTCCCTACAATTTATTCCCAATCGAGAAGATTACCTTTCTATAGAAAAAAAAATGAATTTTCAACAAAAAACGCAAATTTCGAAACAAGTGGTTGAATTTTTAACAACAAAATTTGCAGCCAAACAGTTGAATTTTCAACTAAATAAGATTAATTTTACACCAAAAATTAAATAGCCAAATTTTAAGTAAAAAAATCAATTTTCAGCACACAAAATTTTGTCTACAAAATAGTTAAATTTTGCAATTAAAAAGATTAATTTTCTATCAACATGATGAATCTTGATCTGTAATAGTTAAATTTGCAGTTAAAAAATTAATATTCGACAAAAAAAAGTGATTTGAAAAATAGTTAAATTTTCAACAAATGAGATCAATTATCAAATAAAATTATGTATATCTATCAAAAAAATAAATTTCTAACAACTTAGTTCAACTTTCAACTAAGTATTTGAATTTTCAACCAAGAACTTGAATTTTCTACCGAAAAAGATCAAATTGAAAATCAATTGTTACATTTTTAATCAAAAACAATAAATTGTTTACCATAAATGAAATATTTATAATTTCAGTTTAAAAAATTTTTATCAGAAAAGAAAATTCGCGATTCAAAACAGAACAGTCGATATTTTCAGCTGAAAAAAATAAATTTGTAATAAAAAAAAAACCTGAATTTTTAACAAAATAGTTAACTTTTTTTAATTCTCTGAAGTTTCCTAAAATCCCGCAATGTCTTGGAAATCCTTTGATTTTTTGGTGCCCTTCTAGAATCCCTTGAAATTTTTGAAATATTTAAATTTCCTAGAATCTTGTGAAATATCCAAAAATCTTTCAAATCCCTCGAAATCCATTAAAATTTTGTAAATCCTCAATGTCCTTGAAAAACCTATGAGTTTGCAAATTCCTTAAAGTAATCCCGTGCATTTCAGATAACGTATTTTTAAGGTACTGCTTCAAAATGGAAAAATTATAATTATTTCCATACTTCATCTATCTTACATTATTATTATTATTATTATTATTATTATTATTATTATACCATTAAGCCATTTCCCTTTCGGGGTAGAATAAAGTTCTGCAAAGATCATACCTCCCATTTTTTAAAAAAAATTGTTGAATTCTTTACCAAATAATTGAATTTTTAACAAAACATATCAATTTTCAGCGCAGAAGAATATTTTTCCAGCGAAAAAAATGAATTTTTAAAAAATAAATAAATGTTCAAACAAGTAGTTTAATATTCAACTAAAAGAGATACATTTTTTGATGAGAAAGTAAAAAGATAAAGTTTACACCATAAATTGAATAGTCAAATTTTCAGATAAAATGTAATTTTTAAGAACAACAAAAGAACGAATTTTCTACAGAATAATTAAATTTTTAAGCGAAGAGAAAAATTTTCAATAAAACAGTTGACTTTCCTTGGTTTTTAACAAGGTGGATTAATTCTCAACTTAATTAATCAATTTTCAACCAAAAACATGAATTTTTAACGAAGAAGATTAATTTTCAATCGATTAAAAATAAAAAGTGATATTATGATATCCTGGTACTGATCAAAAGTAAGGTTGCCAGAGAGATGTTCAGATATTACTTAAACATTTTAACCCAAGACTTTCAATAAATGAAAGCATGACACCCTTAACACCTGCAATAATGGTTGTCTAAGGAAGATTCAATAGAATACTTTAACAAGTTTCTTTGAATATGTATACTGTGTTATACTAAAATGCATAGATTTTATGCTTTTGACAATTAAAAATGAAAATTTTCCAAATTTTACTGTTTTTTATAGAGTAGAATTTTATGCACTAACTATCATTTTATATTGTAAGTTTTTTCATTAGAATTTTTAATCTTTAATTAATGATTACGAATAAGATTATAATTAATCACTAACTTTATTTTACTGATTCAATTATATATTATTGAATATAAATGAAGAATAAAAAATATTTGTTTTTCCTGTTCCTCAATCTCTTCAGTGAGTTTCACTGGTTGTAACAGAAAACAAAATTTTTGGTGTTGTATGAATTGTCCTTGATATTTCAGATATCTTTAATCTTTAATTTAAAAATTCAAAACATTCAGAGATAATCTTTAAAATTAAAAAAAAAAAGGCAAACGAAACCTAGAGATGAAAACAATTAGATAGATTGATTTACTGAGTATTATGTCACTGGGATAATTGCATTTTTTTAAATGGTAAAATATTTCAAGGACATTTCATATGAACATACATTACTAATATTAAGCAAAAAATAGATCAATGTTTTCGTCTACCAATAAGTACAATGTTCAACAAAAACACATGATTTTCAGCAAAAAAAGTAAACTTTAGATAAAAAAATTAATTTTCAACAAAAGCTGAATGTGAATCAAATAGTTCAATTTTCAATAAAATTGTTTTTTTTTCACAAAATTTTGGAATTTCTAACCAAACAATTAAATATTGTCACCAAAAACAGGAACTTCAAACTGCGAAGAATAATTTTTTACCAAAGAAGACGAATCATCAACAAACAATATGAATTTTCTGCCAAGTAGTTACATTTTCAACTAAAAAAGACAAAACTTTAACTAAATAGTTACATTTTTATGTATTAAAAAAGATCAATTTTCAACAAAAAATGAAATAATAATAATTTGCATTCAAAAAGGAAAGCTTTTACGAAAAAAAGACTTTCCAACAAAATATTTAAACTTTCAATCAAAATAATAAATTTCAAAAAAAAAATTGAATTTAGAAGTTCCGCAAGCCCCATGAAGTTTAACACGTATTTCCCATAAGAGAAAAAATACGTATTGTACATTTTATTCGGAATCGTCAACGTAAGATTAGACTGAGGCAATGATCAATTCAGTTCACCAGAAATAATTATTTAAATTATTTACTATTATTTATAACAATATTATCGCAGAATAATGCTAGAAAGTTGCAGTTTTTTCTAAATCTTGTGACTTTTTGTCCACTTTTCGATCGGAGTGAGATAATCAATAATTTAAGAAGAAAAAAATCGTTTAAACAATTTATTATTATTTTTAATATTCTCTTTAAATAATATTAGAAAGTTGCAGCTTTTTCTGAAATTTTCAACTTTTCGCCCAGTTTTGTACTAAGATCGATGTAATAATTAATGCAGTTTAGTAAATATGATTGTTTAAACGATTTACTTTTTTTTTATAACAATCTTCTCTTACATTATATCATGGATATGAATTTTAAGAATTTGGCCTTGCTTTATAATAGTTGCGACGGTGACATGCAGTGTCATACTTAATGATAAAGCAAACGAAAAGAATGAGTGTCAAACTCAATTTTAAACAAATAGCACCTGGCTGAAGAAACAAATTCAATGAAAATTTAAGAATTCCGTTCGCGTTCAAAATTGATAATGCAATCTCTGTCTTTCACGGAATAATGATCAAAAATAATTTTAGGGTTTCATGAATAATCAGCACAAAATTATCAAATTGAAAAATAATATTTTACTTTTCAACAAAATACTTGAATTTTCAACAAATGAAGATTTTTCAGTCGTGAAAGAACTATTATTACTACTTAGAATTTTTTTTTAATTGTTTTTTTTTCGAAATTCAGAAAAATATTGATTTTGGAAAATAATGTTCACAAGAGCCGTAGATCTCGTCGAAACACATATTTTTTATATTCAAGCTTTCTTTCTAAAATTAAAATTTTTCGAGAAAAATCACAAAAATGATTTTTCAGATTTTTTGTTACAAAAACATTTCAAAACTTGCGATGTTAGTATCCAAAAAAGTTCTAACCCCTTTTACAACGCCAAAAAAAAATCTGAAAATTCATTTCTCTCAATAAATATTATCTACTATATCTACTATACTATTATCTACGATATAATATATAAATAATATCAAGTATTAAGTCCATATTCTAGGATGACCTTTTCGGAAGTATACACAAAATTTTTAGAAAATTTCAAATGTTTTATGAAATTTCAGAATTTTTATAAAATTTTAATATTTTTCTCAACTTTCAAAATTGTTATGAAATTGCAATATTTTTATCAAATTTCAAAATTTTTATAAAGCCTCTGTCCACTCGTCCTGAAAAATTGAGGAAGTTGGTAAAGGACATGGACTAGTTATCCCGAATTTATGGACGGCGAGACTGTACTTTTTTGCTTCAGAGTAAATAAAAAAATTTTAGAACCAGCAAAATTCCACTTATTTAATAAATAACATGTTTCAAAAAGAAGTCTTTTTTGTTTATTTTATAATGTCAAATTTCCTTCAAACTTTGCTAGTTTAATTGTAGGTTAATTAGATTTTTAAATTTCAAAATCTTCATAAAATTTTCTATGACATTTAAAAATGTCAATAACATTTTAAAATTGTTATAAAATTTAAAACTTTGACGTCCAAGAAAAACTGAGGGACTTGGAAAAGGGGATGTACTTATCGTCCCGAAATTCCGGCTTATAAAAAACATTGGACTATTTGATAAAATTTCAAAGTCCTTATAAAATTTCATATTTTTTTCTAAAATTTCAAAAGTTTTATAAAATTTTCATACAATTTCCAACATTTTCAAAATTTACCATAAATTTCCAAAGTTTTCCTAAATTCATATTAAAATAAAAACAAACTTTCAAAAATTACTCGGTTTTTTGAATTTCTAAAATTTCTATTGAATTTCAAAATTTTTGTAAAATTTAAAATTTGTATAAAATTTCAAAATTTTTATTTTTTATGAAATTTTGAACTTTTTTATAAAATTCTTAGTGGTAAAAATTTTGAAAATTTGTGATGGTCTTAAAATTCTTCAAATCTTCAAAATTTGTGAGATTTTTATAAAATTTCTAATAGTTTTATAGAATTTTTATAAACTTTTTGAATTTCTATTAAATTTCAATAAAATTAAAAAATTTCAATGAAATTTTGAAAATTTAATAAAATTTTAAAATAAAATTCTTTTTAAATTTGATGAAAAAAATTAATTTTCACCAAATTTAAAATTCTCATAGAATTTAAAATATTTATAAAATTTAAAATTTTTATAATATTTTAGGCTGTGTCTAGGCTTCCCGAAAAGCTGAGGAAGTTGGAAAAGGGGATTCACTAGTTGTACCGAAAATTCGACCTATGAAAAATATTGTACTAGTTCATAAAATTTCAGTCTTTATAACATTTCATATTCTTTCTAAAATTTCAAAATTTTTATTAAATTTCAAAACCTTTATAGAATTAGAAATTTTTTTTGAATTTCAAAAATTTTCAACATTTACCATAAAATAAAAACAAAGTCTTAAAAATTCCTTGTTTTTTAAAATTTGAAAATAAAATTTTTAAATTTGTATTAAATTTCAAAACGTTTATAAAATTACAAAAATTTCCAAAATTTACCATAAATTTCCACAATTTTCCTAAATTGATATTGAATCAAAAACCGAATTTTTAAAATTCCTTGTTTTTAAAAATTTTTAAATTCTCAAAAATTTCTAAAATTTTTGTCAGTTTTTAAACTTTTTAATAAAATTCCTAAGGTCGTCAAAATTTTTTTAATTTTCAAAGGTCTTAAAATTCTTAAAATCTTCAACGTTTCAAAGATTTCTATAAAATGTCTAAAAGTTTTCATAAAATTTAAAAATTTCTATTAATTTTTAAAATTTTTATAAAATTTGAAATTTTTATAAAATTTCAAAATTTCCATGAAACTTCAAAATTTTCGTCAAATTTCAAAATTGTTATCAAATTTTGAATTTTGTTATAAAAATTAAAATAAAATTTAAATAAAATTTACGAAAAGATGACATGTTCACAAAATATAAAACTTTTATAGACTTTAAAATATTTATAAAATTTGAAATTTTTATAAAATTTCAGGCTGTGTCAAGGTGTCCGGAAAAACTGAGGATGTTGGAAAAGGGGATGCACTAGTCGTCCCGAAAATTCAGCATATGGAAAATAGTGGACTAGTTAATAACATTTCAAGGTCTTTATAAAATTTCATATTTTTTCTAAAATTTAAAAATTTTTCTAAAATTTCAAAATTTTTATAAAATTTGAAAATTTTTATAAAATTTGAAAATTTCCATAAAACTTCAAAATTTCAAAATTTTTATCAAATTTTAAATGTTTTTATAAAATTTCAGTAAAATTTCATCAAAATTTTAGAATTAAATTTTATGAAAATAATAATAGTCGAATCCTCAAGCAAAGAAGACTAATTTTCAACCAAACAGATCAATGAGAGATGCAATTTCCTCTAAAATAGATGAATTTTCTAATTAAAAAAAAAAATTTTAATATAAAGTTGATTTTTCGTCAAAAAAATATTTCAATTGACTTTTGAACAGAAAAACATGAATTATAATCAAAAAGTTAATTTTCTAGGATTTTACTATGTTATTGAAATCATCATTTATGGGGAAAAATGAAACAGTTTTAATGAAAAATTGTTATTCTTGAAAGAAGATTGTCTACAATTTTCATTTGTTAATCAAAAATCATCCTAAAAAATTAGTGTCATAATTTTGCATTTTTGTCACTTTTCACAAACGGTTCTGGTTTTATCCATCGAAAATGCTTTTTGAAAAATAAAAAATTCCATTTTCTAGCAAAACTATACTATACGACACAAGGTACAGTAAAATGTTTAATAAAAACGTTGTTCGCATAAATTAGATATAAAAATTTGCTTTTGGCAAAGCAATACATAATATACAAGCAATACAAATTTTGAAAATCGAAAACAGAGCTCTCTGAAAAAATAGTAGTAAAAGTATGTGTAATTTCGAGACCATTCATCCATTGTAATTCGAAGATTGTAGAAAAATCTTATCTTTCTTAAGATTGTTTAAACAATGAGAAGGCAATGTTTTCATATTGGGGCTGGCTACATGAAGCTTATATTTTCCGAGTGTGACCTTCTTATTATTTCAATAGAGTTAAAGATATTTCTAGTGAACTTGGGAAAATAAATCGAATGAAATTTAATTTGAATGGCTTTTTAACGATTCTAAACATTTCAAAGGATTTTAACGTATTTCAAAAAATTTCACATGATCACAGGATTTCAAAAATGTATAGGGATTTTAACAGTTTTTGGAAAGAACTCTGATCAATGAATTTAATTTAGTTTCAATTCCACCGAATTTCCATGGATTTTAAGCAATTTCGTAAACAAATTTCACGGAATTTTAAAGATTTTCAAACATATCAAATCGTTTCAATGGAGTCTAAAGGATTTACAAAAATTTTAATTAGCTTCCTCGGTTTCCAAGCCTTTAAAAGGATTTTATGGGGTTTCTAAATATTGAAACTAATTTTTAAAAATTGTATCGGTTTTCAAGGAATTGAAAATATTTCCAGGAATTCCAAAAAAAGTCTAACAATTTCAAGGGATTTTTTTTTTATTTTGATTTTTTGTTTCCTAAAGATGTCAAGGGATTTCTAGTGAAATTTGAAATATAAATTAAATTAAAGGAAATTTAAAGGAAAACCTAGCGATTCCAAGGATTTGGAAGGATTTCAAGGTATTTCAGAAATTTCAGAAGATTCAAGTATTTCATTAAATGTCTAAAGGTTTTAAGGGATTTCAAAGATTTCTGTGGATTTAAATAATATTTTATGATAACTTTAATGAATGAGTTCAATTAAAATTGTATTCAAGAGCTTTCGAATGATTTACACTTTTTAAAATTGATTTTTAAGTTTCACAAAGATCTCAAGGCATTTGAAGGGATTCTACGGGATTTCAAAGATTTCAAGGAATTTCAAGGTATTTCGCGGAATTTTACAAGATTTAAGGATTTTTTCAATTTGAAAGGATTTTATTAGATTCAAAGATTTATAGGGATTGAAAATTTTTGTTTCGATAACTTCAATGAATGAGTTTGATTTAAATGATATTCGAGGGCATTCAAATCATTTATAATTTTTTTAGAATTCATTTTTAAATTTTCCAAAGATTTCAAGGAATTTTATGGGATTCTGAATTTTACTACTCAGAACTGGACTGCATGTATTAGTTGTTTTTTCTGCAGTTTAACTTTCAAAACATAAATTTTCAACCAAAAATACCTGATTTTTCTACGAAATAATTGAATTTTCAACTAAAAAGGATAAATTTTCACCAGTAAATGGAATAGTTGAATTTTCAGTTGAAAAAAAATAATTTTTAATAACAATGAACATATTTTCAACAGAACAAATAAATTTCCAATCAAGTAGTTCAATTTTCAACTAAAAATTTTATCAATTTGCAACTGACGGATTCAAAAAAATTTAAGAAATTTCAAAGGATTTCACTGAACTTTGTAGGATTTCCAAAGATTTCAAAGGATTTTTAGTGAAGTTTAAAAAATAAATTAAAGGAATTGAATGTCAGGGAATTCCTAGCGAATCCAAAGATCTTAAGGGATTTCAAAGTATTTCACTGAATTTCACAAGATTTAAGGATTTTTTTAATTTGCAGGATTTCAAAGGATTTCAACAATTTTGAGGAATTCGAATCTTTTTTTAGATAACTTTAATAAGTTCAATTCAAATTATATTGAAGGGCTTTCGAACGATTTATATTTGTTTAAATCGGCCTTTACGTTTTCCTAAGATTTTAAGGGATTTCAAGGGATTCTACGGGATTTCAAAATAAATAAAAAATGTCGAGAGATTTCAAATAATTTTGTAGAATTTCCAAATATTTCAAAGGATTTCTCGTGAACTTTGAAAAATAAATCAGATGGAAGGAAATTTCAAGGGATTCCTCGTGATTTCAAAGATTTTAAGGAATTTCAGGGTATTTTAAGGAATTTCACAATGTTCAAGGATTTTATTGGATTTTGAAGATTTATAGGGATTTAAAAAATTTTTTTCATGAAACTTTAATGAATAAGTTCAATTTAAATGATACTCAAGGGAATTCAAATCATTTATCATTTTTTTATAATTCATTTTTAAGTTTTCCAAAGATTTCAAGGAATTTTATGGGATTCTGACGGATTTGAAAAAATATAAGAAATTCCAAGGGATTTCAATAAATTTTGTAGGATTTCCAAAGATTTCAAAGGATTTCTAGTGAACTTTGGAAAATAAATTAAACGAAATTAAATTTCAAGAAATTTCGAGCGATTCCAAAGATTTTGAGGAATTTCAAGGTATTTTGAGGAATTTCACAAGATTCAAAGATTTTATGGGATTTCAAAGATTTCTAGGGATTTCAACTATTTTTCCAGAAAACTTTAATGAACGTTTTTCAAATATTTTAAGGGATTTCAAGGGATTCAACGGGATTTCAAAAGGTATACAATTCTTCCAGGATTCCAATGAATTTTGTAGGATTTCCAAAGATTTCAAAGGATTTTAAATTTCAACCGATTTGAACCTATTCGAAAATTTTGAAGGATTTAAAAATATTTCCAATGGCATCGAGAGATTTCAAGAGATTTCAAAGCCTTCAAGGAGTCTGTATTATCAGCAGAGAATAACATAAATATTTAACGTCTTTTCAGACCAGATGGAGATATGAATTACAAATTATTTTAATTACTTTTTATCTGAAAAAAAGATCTTCTGCTTTCGCTCCGCTGGGAATCGAACATCAGAACTTCCGATTGCCGGTCGGGTGCTTTCCCATTAAGCTACTAGAGAGAATAACAGAATTTTTTAACGTCTTTTCAGACTAGATGGAGAAAGAGATGGAGCGAACAGCAAAGATCTCTTTTCAGAAAAATTAATTAAAATAATTTATAATTCATATCTCCATATAGACTCAAAAGACGTTAAAATTTCTGTTATTCTCTGGCGATAATACAGATTACTTGAAAAATTTTAACTTGTACCATCTAGCAAAATAATGCGTGTATTTTCTGAAAAAAGTTTCTTCTCTCGATCTCTCTATTAGCTTAATGTGAAAGCATCCAAACGGCAATCGGAAGTTCTGAGGTTCGATTCCCAATGGAGTGGAAGGAGAAGATCTTTTTTCAGAAAAAATTAATTAAAATAATTTCCAAAAAACTTTCTGTATGGATTAAGATTAAAGTTCAAGATATTTCATAGATATTGAGAGAATTCACAAATTTTTGTTGTGTAGAGTTTATTTGTTCAGAAAAAAATGTTAGGGAATTTCATTAGCCAGGGAAATGTCAGGGATTAACCAAAAAAAAACTTCCAAAAGTTAGAAAATTTCTATTACTATAAATAACTGTCAAGAATCATAAATTTTAAACTTTTCAATTTTTTTATTCCGTTTGTAAAAGATTTGAGGTTAAAAATGTCATTAGTTTAAGATTTTGGCTTTGAATATTAATGATCAGGTAAATAGAAAAATTGTACAGGGAAAAATTAGGGAATTTTTGAAATAAAGTTTTGCAGTCCCCCTGATATATATATTCTTGTTAGTAATTTATTTGCCTTGTATTTCTATTTCTTTTTTTTTTGCAGTTGCTTCCTCCTGAAGATTATTCTTTTAGTTATAAATTTTATGACTTTTTGGAAAATTTAACAATTTTGCTTAAAAGTCATCCTTCTTGGTTGCAAATTCAACTATTTTTGTAGAATATTTAGTTTTCGAATAAAATTCATATTTTGGTATTGAAACGTCAAATGAAATCTTTTTTATTAAAAATTGGACTATTTTTTTGTAAATTTGTTTTTTATTTTTAAAATTCATCTATTTTAGTAAAAGTTGCATCTTTCTTGGATAAAAAAACAACAGTGTTATTGAAAATTCAACAATTTCGTTAAAAATTCACCTTTTTGGTTGAAAATTCAACTTTTTTGTTAAAAATTCGTCTTCTTGGGTGAAAAATTCAAGTATCTTCGTCCAAAATTTACTTCTTTTTTGAAACTCATATTTTGATGTTGAATAGTCAAACTGAAATACTTTTTTGGTAAATATTATATTTTTTTAAATTTCTTTTTTTAATTAAAAAATTCATCTATTTTAGTAGAAATTGATTTTTTCTTGAATAAAAATGCAACTGTTTGGTTGAAAATTAATCTTCTTTGCTTGAGGATTCACCTATTATGTTTGAACATTTTGGTTGAACAATTTTATTTAAAAATCATAGTTTGTTGAAGATCCATATTTTCAGTTGAGCATACTTCAACTATTTTGTTTAAAATTAATCTTCTTCTTGAAAATTCATATTTTGTGGTGGAAAATTAAATTTTTGTACAGGAAATTCATCTTTTGGCTTAAAGGTTCAACAATTTAAAAGAACTTTTTTTTCGCGACTAAATAGTATATTGTGCTACAAGTTGAAAAAGCGAGAGATTTAAAACGAGTGTGAAGTTAGCTACCCGAGCGGAGCGAGGGTGGCTATCACACGAGTTTTAAATCGTCGCTTTTTCAATGAGTGGGACACGATACTTTTTCTATAATTTGTTAAAAAGTGCTAGTTTTTGTTTACCTGTTTTTTGTGTAAAAAGAAGGCGATTTTTTGTCGATTGACGCAACAATGACAATGGCAATTATCAAAACCATGGCAATAATATGGCAGGAATAATAAGCTGGTTCTCACAATTGAATAGTTGGCCCATAAAGTTGAGGGCTTCAAAACTTTCGATTTTTCGTGAAAAAAACGAAGCACAGTATTTTCGGAGAAACTGACGGTGTTTTTTTGCTTTTGCCAAGTGACAAAAGTACATACAAAATACACAACTCGAGACTTTTCAGGAAATTGCTTTTAGGTTAGGGACGACAGTCGGAAAATAGACTGAAGTTGGCTGCGCACGATGCACGAGTCCACCCGAGGCAGAACGAACCCACCCGAAATAACATTTACTTTTTCCACTGTGCCTCACTTTTATCACTGTCCATTTACTTTTTCCACTGCATCTGTCCACTTTTGTCACTGTTGCCCGGAAAGGTCGGCACTGCGCATGCGCCACGTCATCGAGCAAAAATCGGTAACTTTTTACACCAAAAACAGGTGGAAAAACTGGCACTTTTTCGCGAATTATAGAAAAAAATATTTATTCGTTAAAAATTCGTCTTTTTGGTTTTAAAATCACTTTTTTGTTGAGAATTCATACTTTTAGCTTGAAAATTCAATTATTTTGTTGAAAATTGAAGTATTTTGTTAAAAATTAATCTTTTTCCTGAAAATTCGTATTTACTGGTTGGAAATTAAATTTTTGTACAGGAAATTCATCTTTTGTCTTGAAGGTTCAACAATTTAGAACTTTTTTTTTCGCGACTGAAAAATCTTTATTAAGTAAAAACTGGGCGAGTAGTTGAAAATTTCAGAAAAAACTACAACTTTCTAACATTACTTTAAAAGAATATTATCAAAAAAAATTAAATGTTGAAATAATTATGTTTTTTAACTTGAATTAATTATTGTCTCACTCTAAATTAAAGTGGACAAAAGTTTCAAGTTTAAAAAAAACTGCAACTTTCAAGCATTATTGTAAGAGAATATTGTTATAAATAATAGCAAATAGTTTAAACAATTATTTTTGGCGAATTTAATTGATCATTGCCTCAGCCTAGCTAAACAGTTGAAAAAAGTTATGTAAGCATCTAATTCTCAATATAAAATAGTATTTTATGTATTTGAAACAATTTGCATTTAAAAAACTGCAAAAAAATCATAAATAGCGCCAAAAACTCGCAAAACCCAATTTTTCAGTTATGGGGTTTTTTTGCGACCCTATAAAACAGAGTTATGGGGTGATATTTGAAAAGTTTTTATTTTATTTTTTTTATTCACTGGTATTCTATGACTAATTTTAAAGGGAAATTGTGAGTTGCAACTCGATTTACCTAATAATGACGATTCCGAATAAAATGTACAAAAACGTCTTTTTCTCTTATGGGAAGTACGTGTTAAACTTCATGGGGTTTTTTGGAACTTCTAAATTCAATCTTTCAATATTTTTTTCTAAATTTATTATTTTCAGTGAAAATTTTAATATTTTGTTGAAAATTCCTTTTTTTTTTTGTAGAAACTTAATTTTTTTAATTCAAAATTATTCCATTTCTGGTTCGAAATTGATCTTTTTTAATGCATAAAAATGTACTAGTTAATTATTTTTTTTATATTTTAGTTGAAAATTTAAATACTTGGTAAAAAATTCATATTGTTTGTTGAAAATTCGTCTTTTTTGGTAGAAAATTATTCTTCGCAGTTCAAAATTCCTGTTTTTGGTGGAAATATTTAATTGTTTGGTTCCATATTCCAAAATTGTGTAAGAAAATAATTTTTTTTCATTGAAAATTTAACTATTTCATTGACATTTAACTTTTGTTTAAAATTAATTTTTTTCGTCGAAAGTTTACTTTTTTTCTGAAAATTATGTGTTTTTGTTGAACATTCAACTTCTTGGTAGATAATTAACTGTTGTTGTTAGAAATTTTTGTATATTTTTAAAAATTCGTATTTTTTGGTAAAAGATTAATCTTCTTGGTTAAAAATTCAACTATTTCTGTAGAAAATTCACTTTTCGAGTAAAATTTATATTTTGGTATTGAAAAGTAAACTGAAACCTTTTTGGATGAAAATTCAAATATTTTTTTTTTGTAAATTTGTCTCTTAATTTCAAAATTCATCTGTTTCAGTGAAAATTGAATCTTTCTTGGACGAAAAAGCAACAGTGTTGTTGAAAATTCAACAATTTTGTTAAAAAGTCATCCTTTTTGGTTGAAAATTCAAATGAAATCTTTTTTGGATATTTAACTACTTTTTTGCAAATTTGTCTCTTCAGTTAAAAAATGTATCTATTTTAATCAAAATTGCATCTTTCATGGATAAAAATGAAACTGTTTGGTGGAAAATTCAACAATTTGACTAAGAAGCCATCCTTTTTGATTGAAAATTAAACTTTTTTTTTTTGTTGTTTTTGAAAATTTAACTGTTTCGTACGAAATTTACTTCTTTGTTTGAAATTCATATTTCGGGCTGAAATGTCCACTGGAATGTTTTTTGAATGAAAATTTAAATATTTGTCTGAAAATCCCTGGTGGAAAAAAATTTTACACGAAAGTACAACATTTCTACAAATGTAAATTTTGGTTAAAACATGTGCTTTTTGTTGTAAAAAATGTACAAAATTTAACAAAAAAATACATTTAAATACAAATAGCTAACTTTTTCTTGCATTTTCTTTTCTCTACAAGTTTCTACAATTCAAAAATTTGTATAATTTTTTAATAATTTTTTTTTACCTCGTTGTAAAAATCTACGTTGTAAAAACTACAGAATTTTACTTTTTTTTTAATTTGTGTGTTTGAGGTCATGAAAACACTTTTAATTTTACAGTTTCAAATCCTATTCAAATATTGTTTCAATCTGAAATATTGCATTTTTAACCCATTTAATTTGAAAATTTTTAATTAAGTATGACTATTTTTGAATTTTTAGCAATATTTTACTTTTCATTTAAAATGAGCAATTATAAATCAAATATTACAAACTAAACTATTTATTTATTTAATATTTTATATAATTATATTTATTATAACATTTCAGAGTGTTTAATTATAATTTTGTACATTACAATTTTAGTTGTTCTATTTAACAAATTTTTAATATGTAAGTGAAATTATTGAATTTTGATGCATAAATAACAATTTCACGATTATCAATTTGGAAAAAAATTGAGTTAGTTTAAGAGATATTTACCAGTTTTGAGCCTGGTTTCGGCAAGATCCAAACTTAATTTAAAATTGGAAAAGATTTTGAAAAATAAAAAACTAAATTTAGATTTTTGAAGATTTCAAAATAAAATTTCAAAGCTTCTCATTGATCTTTAAAGGTTATGAGAAAATCAAAAAAAATTCCTAACTTTGCTGGGAAAATTTAAAATAATTTTTTATTTTGAAAAATTAATTTTAAAATAATATTTAAGAAGATTGAATTTTTTTTTTGAATAATAAATAGGAATTGAACAATTATTGATTTGGAAAATAATGGAGTAAGTTGGAAATATATCTAGAAGTTTTGAAAATATTCCAAAATAATTTGAAACGTGAAAAAATTTCAAAACATTTAAAACCCAATGTAGATTTTTAAAGATTTCGAACGCAAAGCTTATAAGCTTTTTAAGCATTTTGAAAGGTTTTGAATGAATAAAATATTTGTATCAAAATTCTTAGAAAAACTGAAAATATTTTTTTTTCTAAATTAATTTTAAAAGAATATTTAATAAAATTTCCAAAATTTTTAAAAAAGAATCTGGATGATTTTAAGGTGATTTTTTTACTTTTGCAAGATTTGCCAAAATTTTTTGAGAAAGTTCGAGTTCCAAGATACTAAAATTATTTTTAGATTCCTGGAAAATTTTTTCATTATTTCTTTTAAACAAATTTTTAAGCAAATATTTAAAAAGATTTCAATACAAATTTTAATGTATAAATTAATGTTTCTAGCTTAAAATTGCTTAAAATGACATAAATTGAAAAATGTATACATTGTTTTATTCCTTCTTCAATTCATAGCATTGAAAATGATAGCGGGGATTTTTTTTTTTTTTAATATTTCAATTGTATAATGTAAAAAAGTTAAAAAAGGAAATTTTGCAGTTTACCGGCTCTTTTAATCAAAAAATTTGCAATTGAAAAGTTTTGGA
This sequence comes from Andricus curvator, assembly GCA_932195095.1. NCBI lineage: Eukaryota > Metazoa > Arthropoda > Insecta > Hymenoptera > Cynipidae > Andricus > Andricus curvator. The sequence continues at coordinate 604,769 of CAKNYM010052170.1, read as the reverse complement.
AGCTTTTACTTTATACGCGAAAATTACTGAGTGTTTGAATTAAAATTTTTTTAAATTTTAATTTGAAAAGCTTAAAATTCAAAAGTATTCCACTTTGAGTGTTTCAATTTGCTGTTCAGTTTATATAACTTGAAATGAAAAAAATTTTATTTTCAAGAGTTCGAATCTTCTAATTTCAATGACTGTGATAAATTCTTTCTCAATTGGTCAATTTTTATTTGCAGTCAAAAAGTGGTTCTTTTTCGACCTAGGATAAGAAATATTAAAAATATTGCAATGAAATAATTTCAAATGAATATATGATATCCAATCGATTGCTATATATTTGAAAAAAAAACATCAAACTTGAGGTTTAATTTTAATTTTTTTTAATTTTATTTTTTTTTGTTTAATAACGATTATTCATTCTTGTCTTTTAATATTCTACCATTCCTTAAAAATTCAATCATAGAAGCTTTTTTGTAATGGCGATCATGCACACATCCTAATTTAAATGAATCATTAAATAAAAATAAATAAATTGAAAATAAAATAAATTTATATTTATTTGTTCAGAATCGATATTTTCGTCGACTTTCATATGAGATTTGACTGGTCTAAAATAAATCATTCCATTTTAGTTTCTCTACCTTTTAAAAGAATTCTTTCAATATTTGTATATTATTTATTCTTATACTGATTATCCTATAATTTTTTTCTGAATATTGTTTTTCTGTTATAAATTTCATAAAATTATTGAAATCTTTTGCCATCGCATACAATATTTCGCGGTGTGCTGATGCATATTATTTATTCATAATCGCAATTTTTTATGAAAAATCAGTAAAAAGTACAACCCTGAAAAAATTTTGAAAATCAAAAAGAGAACTCTGTGGAAAAGTAGGGCATGCAGACCCTGAATATGTATTCAACTTAGAATCCATCGACCCCTTCTCATTTTACGATTAAAAATTTTTTTTTTTCTTGTCTATTCAAACAATTAGAAGGCAATCTTTCTAAATTGAGGCAAACTACATCCGGTCTACAATTTCACAATATGACCTTCTTATTATTTCAATAGAGTTAAGAATCTTACACCATCTGTTCGTTTTATCAAACTTTTTTATTTTTCACGTTTTTCATTTTTATAAATTTTTTATAAATTTTCATATACAGTATTGAGTAAATTTATTCATTTGTATCAAGAAATTAGTTGTTTTCCACCACTAGATTATTAAATATCTCGACTAGAATTATTAATTTTCCATTAATCTTTGGTAGCTTATTTTTCGCTAATCTGTAAAATTTCACTATTAATTATTTGAACTTTACCAATATTAACGAACAAAAATTTAGAAAATCGAAAACGGAACTCTGCTCAAAAGTAGCGCATGAGAATCATGATTATGCTTGATTAATTAATATATTGATTATTGATTATTGGTTGAAAATTAAACAATTTCATTTTTGACCTGGAAATGATATTTTTTAGTTGAGAATTGAAAAATTTTATTGAAAATTCATGCATTATGTTGAGAATACATTTTTTGTTCAAAATAATTTTTTTTTATCTGAAACTTAGGCTATTTTATTGTTTGTGGAAAGTGTATCTTTTTGGTTGAAAAGTCAACCATTTTTTCAAAAATTCAGGTATTTTAGGTTGAAAATTCAAGTATTGAAAATTCAAGTGTAGAACGTTCAAAAGACGATTTTTCGATAAAATTCAACAGTTGAATTATCAACTATACTAAATATTTCAGATTGAAAAATTTTCAATTTTACTACTTGAAACTGGACTGCATGAATTTGTGGTATTTTCCGGAGTTTAATTTTTTAATCCTAAATTTTCAACCAAAGATACCTGATTTTTCTACGAAATATGAGAATTTTCAACTAAAAAAGATCAATTTTCACCAGAAAATGAAATAGTTAAATTTTCAGTTGAAAAACTTTTTTTAAATTAAAATAAACGGATTTTCAACCGAATGCACAAATTTCCAATGAAATAGTTGAATTTTCAACTGAAAATGGTCAATTTTCAACTAAAAATGGTAAATTTTCAACAAAAAACAAAAAAGTTTAATTTTCAATTCAGAAAGATCAATGTTCAGCCCAAAATGGAATAGTTAAATTTTCAGTTGAAAAAAATTGATTTTTAACAAGGAAAAAACGGATTTTCAACGAAATAAATGAATTTTCAATCAAATAGTGGATTTTTTAACTAAAAAAGATCATTTTTGAACCAAAAACAAAAAAAAGTTGAATTTTTAGCTAAGAAGAATCAATTTTTGACCAAGAATTGAATAGTAAAATTTTCAGTTAAAAAATTAATTTTCAACAGAATGGAATGGATATTTTTGATTTCCAATCAAATGGTTGATTTTTTTTTAATTTTTCAATTTCAAATCAAATGGTTAAATTGTTAGCAAAAAATAATCGTGTTTAAACCAAAAATGCATTAGTGCAACTCTCAGTAAAAAAAATTAATTTTCAACAACAAGTAGAACATATTTTCGACAATATATTTCAATTTTCGACAAATAACATAAAACAATCAAATAGTTTATTTTTCTAACAAAAATTTCAAAAAATAGTTCAATTTGCAACATAAGAGATAAATTTCCATCTAAAGAATAAATATTCAGCAACAAACAAATAAATTTTCAACAAAATAGCTAAATATTCAACTAAGGAGAGGGAATACAAAAAAATTGTCCGAATTTTTTCATTGAATTTTCAATTTCTAATTTTCCAGTTTTGAAAGAAGTTAATACTTGATTTTACAGGCTATAACTTCGATGATGTGAAATTTTTCAGCAATTTAAAATGAAAATTGTTTATTTATAAACGATCTAAATTTGAAAATGTTGCAATTTGAAGTTAAAAATTGATTAATTTTCAATCTGAAATGCTTAGTACTGTTAAAAATTCAACTGTTGCATTTGGTAGAAAATTCTTCTAATGAATGTTCTACAGTTGAATTTTCAACACTTGAATTTTCAATCAAAAATACCTGAATTTTCTACGAAACAGCTGAATTTTAAATTAAAAAAGATACTATTTCAACCGAAAATGATAAAGCTTAATTTTCATTTGGAAAAAATTAATTTTTAACAAACAAAAAAACAAATTTTCAACGAAATAGTTAAAATTGCGATCAAAGAGATGAATGTTCATATAAAATCATGAATACTGAGAAAAAATTAATTTTGAACAAAGTATTTCAATTTTTAACCAAAGGGGGAATAGTTAAATTTTCATTTAAAAAAATAATCTTCAACAACAAGAAAAACAAATTCGCAAGAAAATGGTTTAATTTTCAGAAAAAGAGTTGAATTTGTAATAAAAATGAAAAATCTTTGTAAAAAATCAGTTTTTAACAAAAAAAATAATTTTCTCAAAATAAAGACGAATTTTTAATACAATATATGAATTTTCAAACAAATAGTTCAACTTTTAATTAAAACAGATCATTTTCCAACCAAAAATGGAAAAGTAAAATTTGCATTAAAGAAAAATTAATTTCCGACCAAAAAAACGAATTTTGAACAAAATAGTTAAATTTTCCACCAAATACATGAATTTTCAATTAAAAAGTTAAATTTTCTACAAGAAAAAAAATCAATTTTATAAACTTTTTAATTTTCAATTCTTCATAATTACACTTTTAAAGACGTGAATTTAAAATTTCAGGGGCTATTAATTGAAATTTACAACTAAATTTGAAGTTAAATAAAGACCGTTTCTTGAAGTATATTGTTTTTGAAGGCAAAATATGGGATAAGTATGGTTTGCTTTTCACGAAAAATATTTTTTCAAACTTTTTCAAGTAGAATGTTTAAGTAAATTATGAAAAAATTATCAAAAATTTCATTTTAAAAGCTGTATCTTGAGGAAAACATAAATATGATTTTTTTAAATTAAATTTTGATTTGTTTCTTAATTTTTTTATATTTAAAAAAATATCCATTCTTATATGTAAAAAAACTTATTTTTTTTTTTCAATATAAAATGAATTTTTCATTATAAGGACTCTTTTTTTAAACATTCATGGTATTATGTCTCAAAAAAGCTAAAATTATAGGGGATGACATAATTTTTGCAAGAAATGAAAATTCCGACTTTCAAAAATACCGAAAATACAACTACAGAACTATACAATTTCCAAAATTAAAAATTAACTTAAAAAAAATTAAACTGCCCAAAGTAATTATTATCGAAGTTATAATATTCCGAAAGTAATAGTTCATGAAAAAAGAAAAATTCCGAAATTTCCCAGACTTTGAAACCACAATTTTCTAAGTCTCAAAATGTGCAAATTCTTGAAGCAACTGAACTCCCGAATTTTCTAATTACCAAAATTTGAAAAGATAAATTATTATTAGTATTATAAATTTATCAAATTTAAATTGCTGAAAATTTCCAATTCTCAACATGAAAAATAAAATACTATTCTAACCGAGAAAACCGGACGTTTTAATTTCTTGAAAACTTTCTGTTTTTGCAATTATATGTATGTTTAACAATAATTATTGATTGATTAATTAATTTGATAATTATCAATTATTAATTGATAAATCAATTAATTTTTCCGCGATTTTGAAGATTCTTCAAGAATTTTTTTAAATAAAGAAGAATCTATTGATAATTTGTGGCCTCATTATAAGGGAATTCAATCTTCTACAATAATGATGAAATATTTATTACCACATAAGGTAAAACTGCGCAGTGATTAATTATTTGACTTGAAAGATTTTTTAGACGGAACCTTGTAGATAACAAATTTTATCAATTCATGTGAAGATTAGTTTAACTAATAGTTTAGAATAACTTTAATTATATATTGATACTAAAATCTTTATTTCTTAACATAAAGATGAAACCCTTTTTTTATTCTTATTAATTTTTTAGAATTTTCAACAAAATAATTTACTGTTCTAAAGAAAAGAAACTTTTCAATTAAATTGTTTCAATTATTACCGAGGAAGATTAATTTTCAACCCAGTAGTTCAATTTTCAACCACAACATGAATTTGTAACCAAGAAGATTAATTTTCTACCGCTAAAAGCGAACTTTCATCATTATTATTAAGTTTTCAATAAAAAAGTTGAATTTTCAACTGAAAAAAGATAAATTTTCAAACAATAATAAAACAGTTAAATTTGAGATTTAAAACACTAATTTTTTACAAAAATAAAACAAATTTTTAAAAAGTAGGTAAATTTTCAACTTGGGAGAAGAATTTTCAACCAAGAAGAATAACGTTCTACCAGAAAACACGAATTTTCAAAAAAAATACATGAATTTACAACCAAGTAGTTGAATTTACAGCTAAAAAATATAAAATTGCAAACCAAATATTTAAAATTTTAATTAAAAAAACATAAATTTTTCACCGAAATGATCAATTTTTAACAAAAAAATGAATGTTTGACATTCGAACAAGTGGTTGAACAACTTTTGCCTTCTCATGTTTTTTGTATCTTGTTCGTTTTTTCAAAAATTTTATTTTTTTTATTGTTTATGTTATTTTTTTACCGGAAAGGATTAAATCAAATTATTCATAAAACTTAAAAGAATATTTCAAAATTATAAAAATTTCATGGAAATATTGTGGATTATTGGGTAAAATATTTAGAAATATTTGAAAATGTGTTACTTGATACCATTTAAAAATCTTCAAAAGTTCAGTATTTTTAAATGTTTGAAAATCTACATATTTAAAAATGTATTGAAAATATTTTCGAACTCTATCATTTTCTAACCTTTTAAAAACTTCTGACCCTTCAAAATATCTTTTGAGATTATTAGAATTCATCCTAAAATTCATTTGAAATTCTGTAAAATGAGAAAAATTATTTCAAAATCTTTAATATTCTTGGATAAAATGTTTTAAAATCTTTTCAAATGTTTAAAAACCTTTTGAAATATTCTCTCAAAATTTAATTTTTAACCCAAAATGTCATTTTGAATTTTCACAGGAATTTTAAGAAACTTTGATGTATTACCTTAATACCATTCAAAATCCTTAAAAAGCTTCTCCCTTATATTTCACAATCCTAAAAATTCTATACTTTGTTTAAATTTTATTTAAATTTTAGATAACTTTTAGAATTTTCTCAAACCTTCTAAATATCTTGCAAAATGATTCAAATTTATCCTAAAATGTGAAAAAAATCTTACAAAATTCCAAGAAATGCCCTAAATTGTTCTACATTTTTTTCCATTTTGATAAATCATGTAAAACTTAATTTTTGCAAATAAAAAATTATTTGAATTTTTCACAGGAAACTTGAGAAAAGTTTTTGTTTGCTTGAAACCTTCCAACATTCTGCAATAGTTTCATTTCTTTGAAATCTTCAAAAAACTTAATTTAAGCAAAAATTGTTTGAAATCTTTTCAAGATTGGAATCATTTTAGAATTTTTTTGAAGCTTCTGAAGCTTCTAAATATCTTTCAAAATAACTCAAAATTTTCCTAAAATTGGTTTAAATGATGCAAAGTTAAAAAAAAGGGCTTTGAAATCTACGAGGTTATTTAAAAAAAATTCCGAAATTTTTTTTAATGTAGTGCCAAAAATTCTAAACTAGAATTTCGAACGAGTTTATCTCATGTTTTTTTGTTGTTTGTTTTTTAAGTAATTAATGAACGATTCATAAGATCTAGTTAAAATATTAATTTACACTATTATTTTTTTGACAAATATGAGATATTATGAAGATAATAAATATTTTCTTTGAATCTAGCCTGGAATAAATTGAGAACGATTTCAAGATGTAAGTAAATATATTAAAATGATCCAATATGAAATTAACAAACACTTTCGATTTAAAATTCAATTCAAAATTTAAATTTCTCAACTGAATTGGCCTATAATAATTAATCATAAAGCGGCCTTAATAATTAATTCTTCAGATATTTTTTAAATTGCGATTAGCCCTTCAAAGAACATCGTAACATAAAAAACCTTACTTTTTGAAATTTTTGGTGTCAAAAAAAAAGTTCAAAAAAAGCTGAGAGGTTTAAATCGTTCAATTCATAATACAAAATATATAAATTTGAAATTAGTCTACTTTTTCAGGCTTCAACCTATAATTATTCAATTTTGAAGGTTTCAATTTATTATTGTAAAAAATATGTAAAATCTCTAAAGAAATTGTAAACCGAAAACATTTATATACTTCAATCTGAACGCAGCTGAAAGAATTGAAACGAGCAGATCCGAAAATTCAAGTTGTCAAATTGAAGCTTTGAAAATTTCAAAAATTTACAAATATTGTTTAAAATAAAACAAGCTATCTGAGGCAGTGCTTATTGAAAACCTGAGAAATTTCTATTCAGAATCAAAGTTATTTTGAAAAATTTCAAAATTACGATTGCTGTACCAATATGAAAAGGAAATGGGAATAAATGCAACTGCAATAATTACAGAGGTATCAGGTTATTAAGTACCGTAAGTAAAATATATTCAAATGTAATTATTAGTAGAGTAATGAAAGTAACAGAAGAAAAGATATGGGCTATTTATTATATTCATGGACATGTGTCTAAGAATGGCCCTCTTCGACGAAGAAGATGTGGATGTCGGGACAGTGAGGGTACGTGGGTTAGCGTTCGCAGATGATAAGGTTGTTATGGCAGAGTAATTTGAAGAATTGCGAAGAATGTTGAGCCGACTGAATACAAATATTATGAAAATGGGTCTCAGAAATAACGTAAATAAAACAGTGACTATGGTGTTTGAAGGAAGGGGTGAGAAAAAAACATACAACATTGTCCTAAACGATGAGAGCATAGAAAGGCGCGCGGCTTTTGGTTCTCGCGCTTCGCGCTCTGTCTTTGTCGTTCTCCCACATTTGTGCACATACCTTTTAAAATTAGTGGTCAAAGCACCGACAACTATAATTTGGTGATTGTGAATTCTCTTTTGTTAAAGCTCCTTCGGCTACGAACACATTCTCATCACGTATCTCGTGCTTAGCACTCAATTTAAAAAAAAAAATTTTTTGGATGTACAAATTTTGTTTGTGCATTTTTTTCTCCGCTGGTATTGTTCATCCAAAAATTCTATTTTTTTATTTTTAATGCTGTTTTTAAAGAATAAAACAGAAACTGCGTATGCTATTAAAAAGTGATTGATAACAAATTTGTAGATATTTTTCAAATGCACAATTTTTGTCAACGCATCTTCTTTCGTATCTTGATAGTTTGAACGCCAAATGCAAATTTTGATTTTTCATTATTTTTTTGGGTGATTCAAATTTAAGTTTTTGATTTTCCAAAATAATTGAAAAAGTTGTTAAGACAGACTTGTAGGGTGTTCAAGAAGTAACATTTCTTGTCTCCTTGTTGTCATATCGTCCGTTGTTTGGCTTACAATTTTCATTTTCGTATCTATTTATTTTTTTATTTTGAAAATGCTATAACTCTGGTAATTTGTCTTCTATTAGAAAAAGTGATAGGAATAAAATTAATTGCCTTTCTGAATAATACAAATAGCCGTATATAGAATTTTCAAATCCTGAAAAAAGTGGTCTCAAAATTTTTGAAAATGCTCTCTCTTTTTCAATTTTTATCAAAAATGGCTTGCTAACGAACTTGACCTTGAGCTTAGGACATTCAAAGAGTATACCAAACACCAATCCAATCTTTTAATTCTTCCAAAAGTTATCGTGCTAACAGACTAAACATCTACAGATAAACAGACACACACGGACACTTAGGCAGACAGATAGACAGACACACATACAGACAAACAGACACACAGAAAGACAGACACACAGAATAATTCGCGAAAAACCTGTTTTTCGGGTTCAGGAGGTCTCAAAACCTGGACATATGAGAAAAACGGGGGTGGTCAAATTTTGCACAAATCTAATACCTTCTCCGACAATAATGTGAAAAAAATTTTCGTTGAATAAATTGAAACAATATCCACGAAATTTTTGTACGCTTAATTTAACAAAAAATGAATTTTTCTACAAAACAGTTCAATTTTTTACAGAAAAGAGGCAATTTTCAACCAAAAATGGTAATAAGTATTTTAAATTTTCCAGGCCTAATATTTGAACCTTATAGAACCTTGAAAAATTGATAAAGTTTCAGGAAACCATACAAACCTGTAATTGAAAAAATAAATCGCCAAAGTTTGAAAAAAAACCAGCATAGAATCCACCTTCTGAAAAAGATTGGTTGGAACATTGACTAAAGATTGAAGCCTTGAGATCCATAATATATTGGCTTTTTATCATTATTCCTAATTACAACTTACTTATATCATTTTCATCCTAATTTATATTACAAGAAATATTATATTTTAGTTTTACATTCAAACACAATTTAATTAGTAATAATAAAAATAATAGTAATAATAGAGTTTTATCATGTTCCACGAAATATATACTCGTACATTAGCTTACAGTGATAGATGAGTGGAAACGAGTGATTCGTCCAGGTATATTTCATATTTCGTTATGACTGAGACTCTGCTACCCACTATAATTTCACTGGTCTCTGCATCGTCCAATGGAAAAACATCTCCGGTTACCAAGTTTATTTTCGCCCTATGTCTATTGCCTTTATTATACATATATATTCCAGAAAAAGCCTTATTAGTATCCAATATTGCGAAGCCTTCACCGTTGGAAAATAGAATAATTTGTTCATTGACTGGCACAACCACCAGTTTATTTTCATTTGGTTCTCTCAATCTAGCATTTGTATCGGGATCAAACTTGAATCTTCCAAATTGGAATATTCGTTTCCTATTCGTATAGCACTTAAGCCGAACCAAATCCATTAATGCAAGTTTATATCCACGTTCGTCATAAGAAGGCAGACTGGTAGGTTGGGCCATGATCCTGCCAGGAAGATACCCGGCAAAAACATCGATGGCAGGAGGAGACGTGGGTCTGGATCTTTCAGAAGTGGGAGAGGTGAGAGGAGAAGACCTCTGTCTGGAACTTTCAGGAAGATAATAGCCGCCAAGAGAAAGAGTTAGGTCAATAGGTCCCCTATCAGATGTAGATTCCAAATTGAACTCTGCGAGAAGAAATCGAGAATTAAATTTTTCACAAAGTCCATTTCACAAGCGCGGCCCTATATTAAAAACAATACTGTTTTTCTTCAAGAAATTGGTACGTAATTTGTTTGAAATCCCCACACCAGAATTAGAATTTGTATCGTGGAAGAAATAGGACTTTTAGAGGTCTGACCAGTGAAACATTTCGCCATAATCCAAATTAGGGGCCAGCATTCCATAATGCGCCGTCCTTGAACTACAGTTAGTAATAGGAAGGGGGGGGGGGGGGGCTCAGCGAATGTAATGTTACGATCTTAGACAATATTCAGAAGGTTCTCTGATGATATTTTTAAGAAATTTCGCGAATTTTGCAAAAGCTGGCACTGAAAGTGTTCCCTAGTTTTGACACTCGCATGGGGATTGAGATAATAAAACCCAATAAGAAAATCCAAATATTTTCGGTTAAGAGTTAATTCTTTTCAAATGCAAAGTCTGCTATTGAATTTTTGCTTTGGAATTATTCTCGTTTGGTTAAAGATTCTACTATTTGGTTGAGAATTTAGTTATATTGTTTAAAATCATCCTTTCTGGTGAAAAATTAAACAACTTCGTTGAAAGTTGAGATACTTTGATGATAATATTTTTTGTGGTCAAGGATTTATCATTCTAGTGAAATTTGCATTTATTTCCGTAAAAGTTATTTCGCTTTTTACTGAAAATCAATTTTTTTAACTGAAAATTTAACTAGTCAATTTTTGGTTGCAAATCAAACTTTTTTATTTAGTCAAAATTGATATTTTTATTAAAAATTGTTTAAAATTTACTGATTTGGTCAAAAATTCGTATTTGACTATTAACGGCTATTGATTTGAAAATTTAAGCATTTTGTTGAAAATCCATCCTCTGGAGTTCGCAATACAGTTTCATTTTCAAGCCAAAAATACGAATTTTTTGGAAGACAGCTAAATTTTCATTTCAAAAGGATGAATATTTCATCCAAAAAGAAAAATGTTCAATAACACAGTTAAATTTTCAACAAAATAAATTAATTTGTAACCTGATAGTACAATTTTAAGCAAATTGAATAAATTTTCAAAAAGAAAATAGCTTAAGGAAGGAAGGATTTTGTGGTCAACAGAAAAAAACGATTTGAACCAAACTGTCGATTTTGCAAACCAAAAAGGCGAATTCTCTAGAAACAAGTTTATTTTCCAACCCCAAAATATAATCTTTTGAGCTAAAAAGACGAATTTTCTACAAAACTGCTGAATTTTCGAACCGAAAATATCAGCTTTCTGCAAAAGAGCTACTTTTCGACCAAAGAGTTCAATTTTGATTAAGAAACTATCCATTTTCAACCACAAATTAAACATGATCAAAACTACGAACCTGGTCGACGTTTCGTGAACATTGCAGTTCAGCCCTTCGGGGCTAACCTGAAACTAAGGTTTCAGGTTATGTTGTTCTTATATATACTCCTTATAATGCCTGTGATTGGACAGAGAACCCCACCATGGAGACTGGTCGAACCTGATTGGCCAATCAAGTATTTTTTCGAAAACCCGGAAGGACGGAAAGCCAAATCGGATTAGTATTATATCCACTGTCCTTATTGGTGTTATTAGGGTCTTTCAAGATCTCAATTGCTTCTCTATGTTTTTTGAAAAAATATTGTGTGTTTTCACGATGACGGTTGTTTCGTCAGATGAAATTTTATGTCCTGTTTCGATATTATGATCAGCTAATGATGATTGCGCGACACGTTTCAGCCTGACTTTACTCTCATTTGCATTTATACGTTGGCTCACCGCTCTCCCGGTTTCTCCAATATCGACTTTGCCACAAGAGCAAGGGATTTTATATACTCCCGGATCACTGAGAGGTGCCCTTTTGTCTTTAGGGTTATTTGAAAGTTGTCCTATTTTCGCAGGTGGTTTGAGTATGGTTGGGATGTTGTGTTTGTTGATAATTCTTCCTAATTATTCTGTGATACCTTGGATGCAGGGTAGGATAATGGCTGTTTTCTCTCTCTCTTTCTTCAGTAGGTTGTGTTGACTCGTTTTTCTGAGTGTATTTTCTTATTGCTTTATCGATTTCTTTGTTTGTGTAATTGTTCTGAATCAGGATTTTTTTAACGTTGTGGAATTCCTTTCGTAAGTTGTCTTTATCTGTTATGGAGGCAGCTCTGTATACAAGGGAGTTAAACGCCGATTGTTTTTGAGAAATGTATACAGAGCTGTCTCGATGACATATAAAGATAACTTAAAAAAGGAATTCCAAAACGTTAAACAAATCCTGATACAGAACGATTACATAAACAAACAAATTGATGAAGCCATAAAAAATACACTAAAAAAAATAAGTCAACACAACCTACTAAAGAAAGAGAGAGGGAAAGACGCCCAACATCCTACCCTACATACAAGGTATGACAGAACAAATAGGAAGAATTCTCAGCAAACACAACATCCAAACCATATTTAAACCACCTGCTAAAGTAGGACAACTTCTAAACAACCCTAGAGAGAAAAAGGCACCTTTCCCTTGCTCTTGGGCAAAGTCTATATTGTAGAAACCGGGAGAGCGATGAGCCAACGTGTAAAGGAACATAAGAGTAAAGTCAGGTGAGAACATTTCAAGCAATCAACACTAGCTAAGCATCCTATCAAAACAGCACATGGCATTCTATTTGACAAGATAATAATCATCGCGAAAAAAACACATAATATTTTTTCAAGAAAAAATAGAGAAGCAATCGAAATCTTAAAACATCCTCATAACATCAATAGGGACAATGGATACAATACCAATCCAATTTGGCTTCTCGCTCTCCCAGGTTTTCAAAAAAAATACTCGATTGGCTAATCAGGTTCGACCAGTCTCCACTGTGGGCTGCGTAGGAAGTATATATAAGAACAACATAATCTGACCAGGTTAGCCCTGAAGAAGTGAACCGTAATGTTCATGAAACGTCGGCAAGATTCGTAGTTTTGCACATGATTAAAACTCGAAACACCTCGTTTTACTATAATAAATCATCGGGAAAGCATTGAATCTATTACAAATTAAACATTCAAACTTGCAGTGAAAAAATTGATTTTTAACAGAAAAACAAAACAACACATTTTTAACAAAATAGTTTAAATTTCAACCAAAGAGACGAATCTTCAACCAATGCAATGAATACTCAACAAATTGGTTTAACTTTTAACTAGTTTGTTAAGTTTTTAATGAAGAAGATTAGGCTGCTACCAAAAAACGAGAATTTATAACAAATTACATAATTTTTCAGCATAATTGTTGAACTTTTAACTAAAACGATTAATTTTCAACCACCAATAAATTAGTTAAATTTTAAGTTTACAAAATTAATTTTAAACAAAAAAAAGAATTTTCAACACCATAATTAAGTTTCCAACCTAATACATAATACAACTTTTAACTCAAAGAGACGGATTCTGAACCAGAAATATAATATATTTGTAGAATTTTTTATTAGAAGGAATAAACCTGCACAAAAAAGTATTAGGGTTTTCTTATAAGGTTATATCAATTCAACTAGAAAAAGGAAATGTTTATTGAAAAAAGTAGTAGGAAGAGTCAGTTTTTCAGATGCTTTACTTTTAAAATTAAATAATTAATTTTCATTTTCCCAAACATTTGAAAGTACTCATATCCTTATTTATATTTTCTATATGTAATGCCATACTCCTCATTAAGGGGGTATTTCTATTTGACCGGACCAAAAAATCGATTTTTTTTAATTTTTTGATAGTATACAGTATGCGGAATTTGTACGCAAAGGGATTTGTTTGGTTCGGACTTTTCAACAAAGCTGCAGCAGGGTCAACTGCGCAGAGCGGAGAGTACTCAGCCGCACGCTGTGGAGGCCCGCCTCGGCTGTCAGGCAGGCAGGTCATAAATGTGTATAATGGAGTCACTGTTCTTCTCAAACAGGGTTTCCTTCCCCAATACGATGTTCCAAGAGCATTTATAGATTTGTATGCAAGTTTTAGTCAAAACTTTCAGTGTTAGGTCCATGATCTAAGTATACACGGTCTAGCCTTGAACGCGTTTTTCTCAAAACATGATTTTTTTAAATGGCTGAAATGATTCCGTCAAAACTACTGGACCGATTAAGCTCAAATTTGAAGGATATATTGAGCAGATGTTTGGCTATAGCCCGAACTAAACTAAATAAATAATAATAATTTTTGAATTTTTAGCAAGTCAAAAACTACCCGCAAAAAAGTCAAAATTCGCAATCAAAATTTAAAATGGGCCCCATTTTGTCAATTTTCAATATTTTTGATTTGTTTTAGTCCCGGCTATAGCCGTACTCGTATATTTTGAAAATTTCCTCAATTTATTGTTTGAGATGACCTGGAGAAGCTGAATCATGTCGGCCAATTGCGGGTGTCGTTTCCGGGACATATTTTTTGAAATGCTACAGCGCCCCCTATTATTTCTTTCTTAATAGGTAACCATGTATTTTTTTCAAGCTTAAGGTCTGCTTGAAAATTTAAGAAAACTTGCATTCAAAAATATTAACAATTGTATTTTTTATGAATTTTTGAAAAACGCCTACCTACCTACCGGGCAATGTGACGAATGTTTTGAACCGCCCCTTGTTTAGAGAAAAGTGTTGATATATTATTTGCACTGTACTTGTAGCAGAAACACATGAAGAATATTTTATAGAGATTTTATTTAAATTTTTTCTTGAGAAATGGTTGAATTTCGGTAAGCTGAGGTCAAAGAAGAGGAAAAATTGTTTTCGAAAAAGCGGGTTTGTCGAGTTTACTTCGAAAACGGAAAAAACTGCACCATTTTGTTAACGGAAAAAAAGATTTGCAAATAAATTTCATACAAGAATATATACTTATCTGTAAAGCTTACCACGATAGCAACCTTGGGCGCAAGTGTTTTGACAATCATGAGTACAATGTTCTGGATAACTGGTAGTTATTACCTAAAAAAGCATAAATTATTTTCACATTTACACTTTTCATCTGAAAATGAAGTTTTCAATGTGAAAAAACGAAAAGGAATATTTTTGTATACTCACACTGCAGCGTTCGTAGCAGGATTTCAGTTTCCTACGCTTAACGCCCTGATTATCGCCAGGAAGAATAGAAGTATTAATTAGATGTATGTAACATTGAAAATTGTAGATATTCTTTATTTCATGATATTATTATTTATCATGAAGTGGGCAGTTATTTTGTGCTTTTAATATTGAAGACACTGCCTTTATGGGGAAGCAAATTTATCTTTTTTATATGAGGATTAAGGAAGCAAACAGTGTTTAGAAAAGTAGCATTTGAGCACAAAATAGAAAACACATAGTGATGTATTTCTTGACGATTTTTTTAATTGTAATGAATAAGGGACTTTGAGGAGGTTATGAATAATTGTGAAAAATAGAGGTAATATATATAAACTCACCCGAGTAGGAGTGGAAATAACAAAGGTCAATAAAGTTGCAATTGCTATAAAAACAAAATATGCCTGAATTAATTTAGGGTATTATCTTTAGATTAATTTAGAAACTTAGGATAGAACCTAATAAAGACGACGTCTTCCAGACTAATTCCAGACTAAACTAAAAAAAACTATTAGTCTGGAAGACGTCGTTTTTATTAGGTTCTATCCTAAGTTTCTAAATTATAAATTTCCCAGACGTAAAAAAAGAAAATTTTATTCTTTTTATATATTGATCTTTAGATTAAGAATTTTCTACAACTTTTCAGAAAATTTGAACAATTGAGAACTAATTTCAATATTGCTATTTTCATTTGCTGAACCATGAATCTGGTCAATGATTTCAAAAATCGATGAAAAAAATTTCACCCAGATTTTATAAGATGGATGGATCTATCTTGCAGATATGAGATTTAAGAAAAGGTATTGGTGTTAATAAAGTTCCAGAGGTCAACAAGAATAATTGTAATATATTTCTTCTTTTTGAATATAGAAAATGCTTTTTCTCTGTGGAGTCTATTCTTTTTAATCCAGAGAATAATATTCTCGTACAAAATATTACCATTCAGATTAATTTTCAACCAAGTAGTAGAAGTTCCAAACAAAAGGATGAATTTTCAACAAGAAAGATTAATTTTTTACCAAAAAAGACAAATTTTAACAAAATTCATCAATCATCAGGAAAGAATTTAAATTGTCAACTACGAAAGATGAATTTTAATCTGAAAATGATATAGTCATGTATTCGGTAAAAAAAGTCATTTAAGACCAAAAACAAGCCAATTTTTAACAGAGATGTTCAACTTTAACTAAGTTTTTCGAAGAATTTTCAAACAAATAGTTGAATCTTCCACTAGAAAAGATCAATTTTCAACAAAAAATTTAACACAACACAACATTAATCAATTTCATTACTTTTGAAATCTTTTCAAAAGATTTTAATTTTAAATCCAAATCCGTTGAACTTACCCGAAAAATACTAGTTACTACGACAGAATAATTTTCAACAAAATAGTTACATTTTTAACAATAGTTGAGTTTTTTACTACATCTAAAATCTTCAAAAAAAAAAAAATTAGTTCTCAACGAATTGGTTCATTTTCAAACAAAAAGACGTATTCTGAAAGAGAAATGTAATTTTTTATATTTGAACTAAAGAAGACTGAAATTAAAAAAAAAACGAATTTTCAAAAAAATAGTTGAATCTTCAAACAAAAAAGATTAATTTTTAAAAAAACAGTTGCATTTTTCACGAAAAAAAGATAAAATTCCTAGCAAAGATATGAATTTTCAAACATTTCTTAAACTTTCTCAAATTATTCCTTGAATTTAGAAAATATTTTAAAATTGTAAAAATTGTCTGGAAATCTTGCAGATTATTGTTCAAAATTTTGAAAAATTATTTGAAATGTTTTGAAGTCTTTGAAAATCAATGCTTAAAAATAAAAAAATCATTGAAAATTTAACCGGGAATCTTAAGAAAAGTTTTTTGCTTGTTTGATACATTTCAAAAATCTTCGAAAGCTTAGTTTTTCAAAATCCTTAAAAATCTACATTTTATTTTAAATTTATTAAAATGTTTTAGAACTTTAATTTTTCTTCAATCTTTTCAACTTCCATACCTTCCAAATATCTTTTGAGATTATTTAAATATTTCCTAAAATTGCTTCAAAATTCCGTAAAAAAATTGTTCTAAAATCTTCAATATTTTTTTTTATTTTTGTAATTTTTTTAAATGTTAAAAAGCCTTTTAAAATATTATCTGAAAATTAATTTTGAAAAACGCGGTTTAAATTTTCTCAGGAATCTTGAGACAATTTAATGGGTTACCTTTATACAATTCAAAATCCTTAAGAAGCTTCATACGTATGTTTCAAAATCTTCTCAAGATTGGAATTATATTTAACGCTTGAAAAGCTTGAGAAGAACAAAACGATCCCACAGAAAACATGCATTTACATGTTCAAAATATGATTAAAGTTGCTTATAACGATTGCTTATAACAAAGATATTTGTTGTTAAATATAAATATTTTTTTATGCAAATGTCATTCTTCAGCGGAGAAAAGAAGTGTCGTTGAGATAAAAGAAAATATTCAGTTATGAATGAGAAGTTGTATCGTTCAGAAACGCGATCTAAGTGAATTTGTTCATAAAAATTATTCATTGAAATGCAAATTATTTTCTTTTAAATCTTGTTCATGATTAATTATTACTACTACGTAATTCACATTACGTAATTAAAATTAAATTTTCTTGAATCAAAAAAAAAAAAAAACGTAAAAATTTTATTTTTAATTTAACTCTAAATATAGGCTGAAATGAATCAAAATTATTTATTTGTATATATAAAAAATATATCACCTACTCAGTAAAAACAAGAACATTACACTTTCCCTCATGTTGAATAATGGATGAAGTTTAAACACAATTTTCTGTATCTGAATATCGAGGCAATGATGATAAAGGTTACTCAAATTGACGTATATTTAAAACCCGGAAAAATAACACATTCCGGAAACATATTTTCAGGGTTTCCTATCACGAATTTAGGACAAAAACAGGAAGCAGGAGATGGAAAAAAAACGTTTGTCTTTATTTTCATTGAAATTCTTTTTTAGGAAAGAGAGTATGAAGCTGCAAGCCTTGGCTTGCATACGAAATTTTTCTTTCAATTTACTTAAGAATTACTTAGATTATATTCAGTTGAAATTAAGTTTTGTTCAATAGGATGAGAAAATGTACAATATTTATCAATTTTATTACTTTTTATTGCCTCAACAAATGGTTTGATTGTTATCAAAATTAAAAAAATGGACATATTTAAATTTCAGGTGTATTTATTTGGTTTTTAGGTCATGACAATATAATTTTCCTAAGATTCTTGCGAATATTAAAAATTTTTTTTTAAGAGTTCGGATATGTGAAATCAAAATATTAACAAAAAAATAAATTTTCAACCAAGCAGTTACATTTTCAACCAAAAAATATAAATTTTCCAGGAAAAATTTGGATGTGTGATATTTCAACCAAAAAAGATTTTAATTTTAAATAAAAAACAGCTGAACTTACCCGAAAAATACTAGTTTATAGAACAGATTGATTTTAAATAAAATAGTTACATTTTTAACAAGAGTTGAGTTTTGAACTAAATTTTAATTCTTCAACCAAAAGAGATAATTTTTAACAAAGTTTTTGATTTTCAAGAAAAAACAACGAATTCGGAAAGAGAAATGTAATATTTGATATTCAAACGAAGAAAGAGTAGAATTGATAGGAAAAGTCAAAATTTTCACAAAATAGTTGAATTTTCAAACAAGAAGGATCAAATCTCTACCAAAGATATTAATTTTTAAACATTTTTGAAACTAATCAAATTACTCGAAAAAATATTTCAAAATGATAAAAATTGCCTGCAAATCTTGTGGATTATTGGTCAAAATTTTTAGAAATATTTGGAAATGTTTTCAAATCTAAAAACATTAATGTTGAATATGAAATATGAATATGGATGTTTGAAAATACAAAATAAATTATTTAAAATTTACCCTGGAATCTTGAGAAAAGTTTCTTTTATTTACTTGATACCTTTAAAAAATCTGCAAAAGCTTAGTTATTTGAAGTCTACGAAAATCTACACTGAGCGAAGAATTACCGTCTAGTTCGGGTTCACAACCCAATAGTTCGGGTGCTTGCTCTTTTTTTCTGTTTCACACGAAGGTTTGGCGCGCTTGCACTACTGAGAAGTGCGATCACCCCAACCATTCGGGTGCTCACCTGAAACCGCAGCGGCCGAAGTGGTGGGGCGCCCGCCCGAATAGTTGGGGAGCTTGCACAAATGATTCGGGAGATTCGAGTCGTTAACCGCGTTGGATGTTGCGCGTTCGACGTTTGCGCATGTTCGTTAATGATTTGATTTTTCGACTCATGTGCAAGCACAGAATAATGTTTTATATTTCTCTTACCTTCGTTAAGGATTATCCAAAGAAAAACCAGATAACTGGTTACACTTGATTCCACTGACATCTCGCACATGAACAATAAAATCGACACAAACTAGAAACAGTGACATTAGGGCAGAGCCTGATGTTCATCAGCTGCGGCGATTAGCGAACATGCGAAAACGTCGAACGCGCAACAACCAACGCGGTTGACGACTCGAATCTCCCGAATCATTCGTGCAAGCTCCCCAACTATTCGGGCGGGCGCCCCACCACTTCGGCCGCTGCTGTTTCAGGTGAGCACCCGAATGGTTGGGTTGATCGCACGTCTCAGTAGTGCAAGCGCGCCAAACCTTCGTGTGAAACAGAAAAAAAGGGAAAGCACCCGAACTATTGGGGTGTGAACCCGAACTAGACGGGAATTCTTCGCTCAGTGTACATATTTAACAAAATTTTTTAATATTTTCAAACTTTCAATTATTTGTCAACCTTTTAAAAACTTCGAAGCCTTTAAAATATCTTTCGAGATTACTAAAATTCTTCCTAAAATTGCTTTAGAATCTGTACAATAAAATAAATTATTTCAAAATCTTCAATATTCTTTGATTCAAATTTTTGTTATCTCTTGAAATGTTTAAAAGTCTTTTGAAATATTCTCTAAAAATTAGTTTTGCAAAAAAAAAAATGAGCAAAGCAATACAATATTCAGAAAATTCAACAGGGCAGATTGTTTGCTGCTCCGCTAATCCTAAATTTATACGACAAATTTTTTTCAATTTTCTTAAGATTTAGTTACATTAGGTTCAATTAAATGTAGTTTTGTTTAATCGAATGAGAAAATTCACAATATCAATAAATTTTGTTACTGTTCAAATCTTTTCTTTTGTATTTCCCTAAAAAAAAAGTTCGATTGATACCAAAATATTAAAAAATCGAGATATTTATATTTCATGTTCATTTGTCAAACGAAAAAGGTCATTTTTAATAAAGTGAGGTAAACGCCCCAGTAATCCTGATGCCAATTTTCTTGCTTTCTACTTACTTTCGATGAATGTTATTTTTATTTGCTATTATAAAATTCTAAAAATAATTCAATTTTATCATTAAAATATATTATTATTTTAACATATTTGAAAAAATATATATTTGATTTGTAACCAAGTTTCACGATTATTGGGACCGTCACAATTCCTGGAACATTTACCTTAGATCATTGTAAAAAAAAAGATGAATTCAGAAAGAGAAATGTAATACTTCATATTTCAACTAACAAGAGTAGAATTGATAAAAAAGGACATACATTTTGTAACATTTGTTAAACAAACTTAAAATTAAATTATTCCTAAAATTCCAAGAAATATTTTAAAATTATAAAAATTGCATGAAATTCTTGTGAATAATGTAATAATTGATAGCAATAATGATAATTTCAAAATGTTTTGAAATCTTTGAAAATTGATGTTTAATAATGAAGAAAGTTCTCCGAAATTTACCCGGGAATCTTAAAAAAAGTTTCTTATTCACTTGATATCTTTCAAAAATCTTCAAAAGCTAAGTTTTTCAAAATCTTTAAAAATCTACATTTTGAAAAATTTTTTGAAATATTTTCGAACTTTTAATTTTTGTTTAACCTTGTTAAAACTTATAAACCTGCAAAACATCTTTTAAGATTATGTATCCGCATTTTTCTGAAATTTCTTTAAAATTCTCTAAAATGAAGACAAAAAATTCAAAATCTTCAATATTCTTCAATCCAAATTTTTGTAACCTTTGAGAAAATATTCTCTTAAAATTAATTTAAAAAAATAAAAAAGCATTTTAAATTTTTACAGGAATCTTCAGAAAATTGGATGTATTATCTGAATACCCTTCGAAACCCTTAAAAAGCTTCATCATTATATTTTGAGATATTCAAGAATCTATCACTTTATGAAAAATATGTTAAATTTTTATTTATTTTTGAAATTTTTTCGAAACTCTGAAACCTTTCAAAATTCTTCAAAATTTTCTGCTCTTTAAAATCTTAAAAAAAAATATCTGAAATCTTATCAAGACTGAAACATTGGAATATGCCAATTTATTTTTACGAAATTCACAGCTTTCTGGAAAGCTCGAAACCTTTCGAGAACTGGAAAGTTCTGAAATTAACAAGAATTTTTTTTAACTCCGTACTAGGGGTTTTTTAGGATTGCTAAGAGCGATTTTGAAATTTAAAGAAATGCAAGATTTTTTATCCAAACTGATGTCTAAATTCTGGAACAATTCGGTAAACTGGCGGACGTATATGTAGCTCAATACTAGGGGATTTTTTAGATTTCTGGTCACAATTTTAAAGTAAAAACTCGAAAGTTCAGATTCAAAATAGTAACCAAACTTTTGAGAAATTTAATGAGATGCCGGATTTTAATGAGACTCTGTACTCCAGAGGTTATTTATGAGTTTCGGATGACAAATCTATGAACAAAACCGCTGCTAGCTTGTCTTTGCGATTTTTAATTCTAGTGCATTTTTGCCACTGAAAAGTTTTCAAGTACGAAATATTTTTGTATATTACCATAGAATGAAATACATAAATTTGATGCTTAATAGCATTTTTTCAATATTTTATATTGTCCATGCCTAATATTTAAAACTTATGAAACCTTGAAAAATTTCCAAAGTTTGATGAAACCTTATAACCCTGCAATTAAAAAAATAATTAGCGAAAGTTTGGAAAGAAATAGATGATTCATATGTCTAGTTTTCTATACTCCGACGTGGAATTCACCTTCTGAAAAAGTTTGGCTGGGGCATAGACTGATGATTGAAGCCTTGAGATCCATATTGCATTGACTTTTTATTATTATTTCTAATTACAAGTTACTTAGACTCTTTTGATTCTACTTTAGATTACAAACAATATTTTTTTTACATTATAAAGAAATTAAATCAGCAGTAATAATAATCATATATTTATAATATATGCTAATATTATATTGCATATGTATAATATAAAATAATAATAATATTATAATAATAATGATAATAATAATAAACATGATGAAACTTCATCTCCAACTGTCCCGTCTGCCGCGTAAGATCATCCGCGGCTAGAGACCTGACTCCAAGGAACAGTGTTGCCCGATGTTTTCTCGCGTAAATTTCCCGCTCTTGCTTACCTTCTAGGACAGAAGGAGCAGAAGCGGATGACGTACACGTTCCAGTTGCGTCGGGATTGGTTGCTTTTAAAGAACCATGATCGTAGCTTCCGGAGCCTACAACTTCTCATAAAACATGATAATAAAAAACTGTAAACTACACCATGCTCCTAATTTTTTACCTACAACATCATCGCAAATGATTTCAAACATCGTATTAAAATAACTTATAAAATCCTCATCTCATCAGTCACTTGACTTAGTCCGTGACTGTAATGAAAAACCGGGTTCACCCGAGAACAAGTTTGAAAGAAAAAAAAAATAGATCCTTATGTTCCACGAAATATGTACATTAGCTTACAGAGCTAGCTGAGTGGACGGGGGTTCTTCCTGGTATATTTTATAAAATGACTTGACACGGGCTAGGTCACCCACTTTGATTTGAAAGACTTCTTTTTCATTCAATTCGTAAGGGGTTCCCATGTGCAATCTTGCCCTTTGTCTAGCTCCTACTTTATCAAACATATACAATCCAGCAATACCCTTATTAGTATCCACTATTCCATAGCAGTCACCATTGTAAAATAGACCAATTTGCTCATTCCGTGGCACTGGTACATATTTAACACCTGGTATTCTCAATTTAGCCTTCGATTTCTCATCAAAAGTGATTGTCATCAATTTGAATATCCGGTTTCTATTCGCATAGCAGAAAAGCCGAATCGTTGACATTTCTTCAAGTGGATATCCAAGTCCGTAATTAGAAGGCAGAGTGGAAGGTGGATGCATAATCCTTTCAGGAAGATAATTCGTATAAATATCGATGGGTCCGGAAATCTCAGGAGCGTGGTGGCCAGCAAGAGGACGAGTAGGGCCAACAGCTGCCGTATGACGTGTGTTCACCGAACTTAAATCTGCAATAGGAAATAAAAATTAATTTTTACCAAAGTCCCTGAGGAAAGAGAGAATGTGACTTCAAAAATTAGTCGAAATTTCAGAATCAGTCACATCAACGTCCATCTCACCAGCCCGACCCTATATGGAAACAATACTTTCCGTTCTTGAAACAATTTGTCCGGCATGTGTATGAATTTCTATGATCAGAATTATAATTTGTATTGTAGAAGAAATAACATTCTTAGGGTCTGACCAGTGAAACATTTCGCTATAATCTGAGTTAGGGGCCCGAATTCCATAGCGCGCCGTCTATAAGCCCTGGTTGGTAATATGAATTGGGTGGGGGGGAGGGGGGTTGCGGTGAAAGTAACTTTACGATCTTAGATAACGTTTAAAACGTTTTCCGAAGATATATTTTAACAATGTTTGCGAATCTTGCAAAAGATGGCGAGCAACGGTAAAGTTGAATAATACCTTTATAATTTTCAAAATCACTTTCATATTTCAGACTTAACACACTTTTCTCCTGATTTAAAAATTCTAATCTTTTCCTCTGTTTTCAAAAAAACTTTCACCTTCTCCTCTTTTTGTAATTTTTCACTGCTATTATATTTTTTGTTTGAAATGAATTTGGTTTTGTTAAAAATTCTACTATTTCGTAGAGAATTTAATTATTTTCTTAAAAAGTCATGTTTTTATGAAAAATTCAACTTCTCCGTTGAAATTTGAAATGCTTTAATAATAATGCTTTTTTTCTTTGGTTGGAAATTCATGATTCTAGTAATCTATTTTGGTAAGAAGTCATTTCAATTTTGGTTGAAAATTAAATTTTTCAACTGAAAATGTAACTAGTCCATTTTAGGTGGCAAATAAAACTTTTTTAGTTCAAAATTCAACTATGTGGTTTAGAATTCACAAATTATCTTGAGAGTTTGTTTTTCCTTGTTTGATGAATGACTTGTTTAACTTTGAAGTTTATTTGTTAAGCCAGAAAGACAAATTTTCTGGATAATAGTTAAATATTCATTTCAAAAGGACGAATCTTTCTTCTAAAAAGACAAATGTTTAACAAAACATTAAAATTTACAATAGAATAAATAAATTTTTAATTTTATAGACAAAAAAGTTAAAATTTTAAAACATGAAAGATTTTGCAGTCAAGAGAAGAAAGAAATTTTCTACCAATTGTTGAATTTTTAAACCAAAAAAAAGGCGAATTCTCTAGAAGAAAGCATATTCTCCACCCCAAACATATGAATTTTCGACCCAAAATGACGAATTTTCAACAAACTAGTTGAATTTTCAAGCTGAAATTATTAACTTTCTACGAAAGTGTTACATAATTTCTAACCAAATAGTTGAATTTTAATTTAAAATCGATCAATTTTTAACTGCAAATTGAATGCTTAAATTTTGCAGTTAACATTTTTTATTTTTAGCAGAAAACCAAAACATCGAATTTTCAACAAACTAATTAAAATTTCAACCAAAAAGCTGGATCTGAATCTAATAAAATGAATTTGTAACAAAGTAGTTCAACTTTCAACCAAGTAGTTGAATTTCCAAACAAGAAGTTTAAATTACTACTGAAAAAACGGATTTACAACAACATACATAAATATTTAGCAAAATTGTTTAACTCTCAACTAAAAACGTTTAATTTTTAGCCAACAATGGAATTGATAAATTTTATGTTTAAAAAGCTTGCAAAATAAAATCACTCATTTTAATTTCTTCAAACTTTTGAGAAAGTTAATTTCCTCATTTGTATTTTCTACATGTGAATGTTCTGAACGGCCTCGCTCTCAAACAAGAGTGTTTATATATTATTTTGACTCTTCTTGTAGCAGAAAACCATAAAGAATATTTTTTCTGGAAAAATTTCTTTGAAAAAATTCAAAGAAATGGTTAAATTACGGCAAGTTTAAGTCAAAGAAGAGAAAAAAAATGTTTTTTAAAAAGCTGGTTTTTCGAGTTTAATTCGAACTCGGCACAAACTGCAACTTCTTGTCGATAGAAAAAAAGATTTTCAAATAAATTTCATAGAAGAATATATACTTTTAAGATGAAAATTCCAAACTTGTTTTGAAAGTGTACAGGGGCCAACGCTCGGCGTAATAAATATATAGGCGGTTATAGAATACGGCCCCTCAATTTATTTATTTGTAAATCTTACCGCCGAAGCAACCTCGGGTGCAAGAGTTTTTACAACCATGCCTACATGTTGGTGAAGAATTGCTAGTACTTCCCTGGAAACGCATAATTTAGTGTTAGCTTTACACTTTTCATCTAAGAATTAAGTTTTAAATGTGAAAAAAAAACAAAAAGTAATATTTTTGTATACTCACACCACAGCGATCCAAGCAGGCTTGAACTTGTTCGATCGAATATCCCTGGTCATCGTCAGGAAAAAGATAAGTATTAATTAGATGTATGTAACATTGAATATTGTAGATATAGTTTATTTTATAATATTATTATTCATTATCAAGCGGACAGTTATTTTTTCCTTTAATAATGAAAACACTGCCTTCATGGGGAAGAAAATTTATCTGTCTTATATAAGGATTGAGGAAGGAAACAGTCCTTAGAAAAGTAGCATTCGAGCAAAAAAGAGGAGAAACATAGCGATGTATTTCTAAATAATTTTTCAAGTTTTTATGAATAAGAGACTTTAGGGAGGCTATTAATAATTGTAAAAAATAAAATCATTATGTATGAACTCACCCCATAAGAAGCGGAAATCGCAAACGGCAATAAAGTTGCGAATACTATAAAAATAAAACATACCAAAATTATATACGGTATTATCTTCAGATTAGGAATTTGAAACGACTTTTCCAGAAAACTTTCACAAATTAGAACTAATTTCAATATTGTTATTTTCAATCGCTGATTCACGGATCTGATTAATGATCTCAGAAATCGATTTAATTTGTTTATTTTCAATGATATTTTTTATGATTCGAACTAAAAATACGAATCCTAGCGTGAACTGGTTCCAAGAAAATATGTAGATATAATTTGGGCAAACAAATTTGTTCAATAAAATGTTATTAAAGTTTGTGCCCTTTTTCCGAAAATCTAATTTTTTCTATTTTCAAACTTATTTTATACAAATAAGAAAATCTACTTGTCCTATGTAAAAGTTATTATGAACAATTTGTCGATCTTTTTTGGGTGAGCAACTTATGTCTATTAATTTTTTTTCGTACCCTGTGTCGTTTTCAAACAAAAAATTTATGTTTTTATTTTTAATGTTATTTTTTTACGATTAGAACAAAAACTACACTTACGATCAAAAAATGATTTCTTACAAATTTGTAACTCTTTTTTGGATAAGCAACTTTTGTCTATTTATTTATTTCGTAGCTTTGTCCAAAACTTTAATTTTTTTTATTTGATTTTTTACGAATAAAACCAAAACAACCAATTTGTAGCTCTTTTTTGCGTGAACAACTTCTGTCTAATTATTTTTTTTTGTAGCTTTGTTGTTTGTCCCAACATTTAATTTTTCAAATATTTAATGTTTTTTTTCAATTTTTCACGAAGAATCAAAAAGTTATTATGACAATCTTGTAGGGCTTTCAAAAAGAAACGTTTTTATTTCGATGACATTTTTTTCATACCGTGCGTTTTTTGGCTTAAAATTTTCATTCTCGTTTTTTTTTCTAGATTTTGAAGTTGCTATAACTCTGTTAATTTTCTTTTTATCGAGAAAAGAGTGTACCAAAGGCCAAGCAAATAGATTTTTTTTTTAAATTATCGTGCTTCTCTGATGAGAATGTAAAAAAATGTACAGCCTTTATAAAAATACAATTTTGTTATTGAACATTTTATTGTAACTTGTGTCTTAATGTAGCTTGTGTCGCTTTTCCAAAAATTAAATTTTTTTATTTTTAGTATGTTTTTCCATCAGAAGTTCATAAGAAATTTGTAGATCTT
The DNA here is from genome assembly GCA_932195095.1 of Andricus curvator. Taxonomy (NCBI): domain Eukaryota; kingdom Metazoa; phylum Arthropoda; class Insecta; order Hymenoptera; family Cynipidae; genus Andricus; species Andricus curvator. The sequence goes on along the minus strand of CAKNYM010052170.1, from coordinate 577,365 downwards.
TTTTGGTTGAACAAATTGCGTTTTTTCATTTTTTTTTGTCTCTTGTGTGGTGTTTCCAAACATTCAATTTTCTTATTTTTTATGCTACATTTTACAATTAGAACAAAAACTACGCGTATCATTAAAAAATGAATAATTACAAATTTATAGAACTTTTTTGCGTGTACAACTTTTGTCTATTATTTTTTTTTTGTTGTTTCCAAACGAAGTGTCTCGTCGTCCCGAAATTCGGGATGACTAGTCCAATATTTTTTATAAGCTTTTCCAAAAATTTAATTTTTTCATTGGTAATATTATTTTCACGATTAAAACAAAAACTACGCATCCCATAAAAAAATTATCAGGAATAAATTTGTAGCACTTTTCTGGATTAATACATTTTTTCTATTTATTTTTTTCGTAGCTTGTGTGATTTGTCCAAACATTATAATGTAAATTGTACATGTAAAAAAGAGATCACTTACTCAGTAAAAACCAGAATCCTACACTTCCCCTCATGTTGAAGAATGAATGAAGTTTAATACAACCTTTCTGGATCTGAATATCAAGACACTGATAATTGAGGTTACTAAAATTGTCACACATATAGAAACCGGAAAAATAACATGTGCCGGAATCATACTTCTGTGATTTCTGATCAAGAATTTAGGACAATAACAGGAAATAGAAGATGAAAAATGAGAACATTTGTCTTTTTTGATCAAGAATTTAGGACAAAAACAGGAAATAGAAGATGAAAAATGAAAACATTTGTCTTTATTTTTATTGACATTCTATGCTGGGAAACAGAGTATCAAACTGCAAGCCTTGGCCTTCTTCAAAGTATGTTAGTTAAAAATGTTTGTCAGCACAACAAGTAATTTTTTTTAAATGCGGAAATATCTACAAAATAGAAATATGTATCTACGTGACTTTTCATATTATACCGTTTGTAGACATTTTTTAAGCTAGGCACATTATTTTCGTGACATTTCAAAAAAACACATGATTCAGCTTCACTAATCCTCAATTGATACGAAATTTTATTGTGAATTTACTTAAGATTAACTTACATTAGATTCAGTTGATATCAGTTTTGTTTAATAGAATGAGGATATTCACAATATCAATATATTTTGTTACTTTGAAAATTAAAAAAATTTTTTACTCTTTATTGTCTCAAAAAAGGGGTTTGATTGAAATCAAAGTTTTGAAAAATGGACATATTTATATTCTGAGTTTACTTGTTTTTAAGAACATAATTTTCCTGAAATTCTTGCAAACGTTAAATATTTTTTTTTGAGACTTCAGCATATTTGCCAAATTAAAATTTTAACAAAAAAGCTCATTTTCAACCAAATGTGAGAATTCTTCACCGTGAAGGATAAATTTTTAAGAAAAAATGTAATGCATGATTGATATTTCAACCAAAAAGGATTTTTATTTTGAATCAAAGACATTTGAGCTTTCCCGAAAAATACCAGTTTCCAGAACATTTGAAGATTTAATTTAATTTAATTCCATTGTAACATTTAAACATTTCTAAAACGATTTTTTTACATTTTCAACAAAGTAGTTGGGTTTTTATCTAAATGTTAAATCTTTAACCCAAAAGGGTAATTTTTAATGATTTAACTTTTATTTCCTATTATAAAATGCGGAAAATAAGTGAGTTTTATCATTAAATTTTACTTTGAACATATTTCTTCAACAATATATTTCAACTATAACCAAATTTCACGATTATTGAGACCATCTCGATTACTGGGACATTTACCTTAGGTCACAGTCAAACAATGAGAATAATTCAGAAAGAGAAATGAAATATTTGATATTTCAACTAAAAAGAGTGAAATTAATAAAAAATGAATGAAAGCAGTAACATTTTGAGCCAAAATAGATAAAATTTCTATCAAAGATATAAATTTTTCAACATTTTTTTCAACTTACATTAAAAAAAAATTATTTTTTGAAATCTTTAAAAATTAAAAAATAATGATGAAAAATATCATTTCAAATTCACTAGGGAATCTTAAGGAAAGTGTTTATTTACTTGATACCTTTTAAACATATTTAAAACCCTAATTTCTTGAAATCTTTGAAAATGTACATTTAAAAAAAAATTTTGAAACTTTCAAATAACTTTCAAGATTATTCAAATTTTTTTGAAAATTGCTTTAAAATTCTTCAAAATGAAAAAAAAAAAATGTTTCAAAATCCCTAATATCCTTTAATGAAAATTTTTGTAATCTTTTGAAATGCTTAGAAACCTTTTCAAATGCAGATCATTTCCCTCCGTTTTCTGCGTATTAATTAGGTTCTATTTTATCAATGAAAGAAAAAAAATTATTTGCAATCTACGAAAAAGTAGGATTATCTACTAATATATATTTCCAATACTTAACTTCAAAAAAATTAAATAAATTTACCTGGTGCCAAACTGTTAGAATGAGCTGTTGAACGGAAAAAAATTATCCGGAAAGAAAGTCGCTAGGTCTCGGATATGAAAAAAAATTCATCGGATATTTATGTATTTTCGTAAATAATCTGCGAACCTTGAGAAAGATTGACGAACTCGATGTGGAAATTCTAAAACGGTTCATTACTTTTTTTTACGGGAATGATTACAAAAATATTACGAGTGATTGGGAAAAGATTCTCAGAGATCCCTTTAACCCTAGGACCACACATTGGGGTACAAATGTAACCCATAAAAAATCAAATCACTGCTGATTTTTGCATGTTTGCGACATTTTTTGCCCTTCAAACCATTTTTCCACCACTGCATGTTTAATAAATTTGACTGCATCACACACCATTATCTTTGTTATTAAAAAGCGAAGAGATTCAGGTATAATTAAACCACTCTCGCATATGGGAAGTGTTTTGCAGTTGGAGCTTTTGCGCGCTTCCCCCGCTTCTGCCGTAGACGAGCGGGCCCCACTTTACGTCAACATAAATACTCTCAAGGACCTTCTGAGCAACTTTTCAGGTAGTGAGACAGATTTCCGCAAATGGAAAGACCAATTCACATTATTGAAGTCAACTTCCAAGCTGGAGGACGATTATGGACGCCTTTTGATGGGCTCGAAGTAAAAGGAAAGGCATTAAGATGGTTCTATTCGAGGCTGGCCAGGACAGGATGACTCTGAGAAGAAAATTTCAGAACCGTGTGTGGAAATCTTCCGAATCCTTTTGCGATTATTTCCACGAAAAACTGATATTGGCAAACGCGGTTCCCATCGCCGAAGAAGAATTGGTTGACAGAAAAAAGATCTCTTGAAGGCTTTCGTAAAGGTCTCCTTGAAACACGATGCTAAGAATATCCAGAAAGGTAATAAGAATATCGTCTCGAGAGGATCTACTTCCGAAAGAGTGGCAAAGGAAATGCTGTGCATCAGAGCCGAAAACAGGTTGCCAAACTGTCAGAGGATCTACATGATGAGGATCGAGAGCAGCAGATCAGTTTCGTGTCTGATATGTCACAGGGCCGACATGCAAGTGGTCTCACAAGGAACCCACTCGATAAACAGTGCTTCGGGATGATCGACTACGAGTTCAACTTTAGAGGCAAAAGCCATGCTCCGCCTTTGGACACACTTTTGGACACTGGGAGTCCGATAAGCTTTGTGAAGGAAAGCTTGACACCGTGGGCGAGCGTTAGGCCTCACGGCCCTGGATCGTCTCGTGAGTATAGTGGAATCAACGACAGCACACTCATTCAACTAGGAGTTGCATCGGTAAAGATAAAACTTGATAATGTTGAGCGTAATTCAGAAATTTGTGTTGTACTGGATAGGACCATGCAAGCTTCTGTTATTTTAGGTCGCGATGCTTTAAATAAGTTTAATTTAGAATTGACAGCTTTACCGGAAAATGAAGCCGAGGCCATTGGAGAAATATTTGCAATCGATACTTCAGAAGATGGAATCGCCAATCTTCTGTAGGTTAATCCGGTAGTAGATATTAAATATCATTCGATTATAAAAGATTTATTCATTTCTGAATATCTTAATAAAGAGCGGCCTGAGCTTCCTAGAATAAGAACAGAATTGAGCTTGCGACTGACTAATAATAATCCGACATTTTTTGGACCGAGAAGACTCTCTTACGATGAAAAAGAGAAGGTACAAAAAATCTTAGATTCTCTGTTATTAAGAGGGATCGTTCGCGAGAGTGATTCCCCATATGCTTCCCCGATCGGACTGGCTAGGAAAAAGAATTCAGAAATTAGTCTGTGCGTCGATTACAGATTTTTGAATAAAATTACGCTGCGAGATAATTATCTCCTGCCACTAATCGAGGATCATTTAGACAGGTTACGTGACAAGTGTTATTACACATTGATCGACTTGAAGGATGGATTTAATCAAAATTGACATGGCGCCAGATTCAATAAAGTATACCGCATTCATAACGCCTCTGGGCCAGTACAAGTATTTAAAAATCTCGTTTGGACTTAAGACGGCTCCCGCGCAATTTCAAAGATTTGCCAACAAGGTGTTCTCAGAACTAATCAAGTCGGGTAATGTGGTCATATATTTGGACGACATTTTAATATCTACCGATACGGTAGAGTGTCACTTAGAGATTTTGCAGGAAGTTTTTACTCTGTTAGTCCAAAATAAACTTGATTTACGTTTAGATAAATGCAAGTTTTTACAACTTAAGATCGACTAACTCGGCTATAGGGTTTCATCCACTGGCGTTAGTCCGACTGATCGCAAATTCGTGGCAGGATTTTCGAAATCTTGAAATTCCTTCAAATTATTCAAATAAAAAACTTTCGTGGAGTCACTAGAAATTCTCTAAAATATTTCAAGACCTTTTAAAACTTCTAAAATCACTTAAAACCTTTTAAAGCTTTCGATTATGCCTTGGAATCTTTTAAATTACTCTAGAATATTGCAAATTCTCTGAAATCAATTAAAGTACTGAAATCAAATGAAAAATCATTGGAATCTTCAAGGAACCTCTGAAAGTTTTCAAATCCTTCAAATTTTTTGGAAATTGAATCAATTAAATTACTAAAATCAGTTGCAAATTCCTCGAAATCTGTTAAGATATCCTCAAATATTTCAAACCCTTCAAAATCTTTTGCCATTCATTGAAATTATTGACATATCTTTCAAATGCTTCGCATTCTTTTCATTTGCCCTAAAATATTCCCAGTCTTTCAAAATCCCATCAAATTCTTAAAATAAATAACAAGTTCCTTGGAATCCATTGAAATTCTTTCAAATATTTTCCTACAAAATATCAATTTGAAATCTTTTAGAATCAATTGAAATTTGTTTAATTCTCAGAAATCCAATTAAATTAGTGAAACAATTAAAAATTCCTTAAAATCTTTTATAATACCTGAAAATATTTAAAATTCTTTGAAATCTTTTGAAATTCCTTGCAACTGTTTCAAGATCTTGAAAATTCCTTGGATTCAGAAAAAAAACACCTTATAGTCTTTAAACTTCTTTGAAATCCCTTTAAATGATCAAAATCAATTCCTTAAAGTATCGGTGTTTTTTTCAATAGGAGTGCCCCTTAAGAGCGTAGAAATGCTCAATTTGAACATATTTTTAAATTATAAAATTTTTGATCTGTAGAAATACACAGATCTCTGACAGATCTTTTCAAACCGAAAAAAAAAAAAATAATTATTCGAATGTGTCACTATAAGGAAATGGAGATTTCAATCCTATAGGGAAAGTAGAACCGAAACATACATCAATATAATCAATATAATAACTATAATTAAATTATAATAGAAATCACAGTTGCAGAGCGTAAAAATGATTAATTTGAAAATTTCTTGTTTGCGTAAAAAGTTTAAAAACAGACTACCATCACAATTAAGGTTATGGTTCATTACTCACCTTATAATATATTTCACGTATTTCTCCTTTTACAGACTTTACCGAGCAACGGTTGGCAACACTGAGCCGCGCATTACTAAATACGAAAAAACACGTGTCGTATTATCGAACTCGAACTAAGATCCGATTCGATTACTATTTCCCACAGTGACTTCAAAAATACCACCTTGACATCCGCATGCTTCGACTTATTGGTTCTAGTTCGCGTCCACATTGTGAATTCGAATACAGGCGCGCACTACAGCCAATCAACTATAATACAATTCAAACATGCGCAGATAAAGGCGACTCAGTTAGCATCGCTGATTTCAAATGCAGTACCACACACAGACAAACACTACTGTTGAGCGAAGAGGATATAAGCGGCCTACAGTAAGGAAGCGTTACGAAGCGTTACTCTCGAAAATCGTCATAATCGAAAACGACAATATCGTTTAGAGATTTCTTAATAAGGATTGTAACCCATTGCGGCGTTAGAAGGCAAAAAAATTGATAGGTGGGTTCTAGGGTTAAAATTAAATTTTCTTGAATCAACAAAAAATAAAACGTTAAAATTTTTTTTCAATTTAACTCTAAATATAGGCTGAAATGAATCGAAATGATTTATTTGTATATATAAAAAAATCTCACCTACTCAGTAAAAACAACAACTTTACACTTTCCCGCATGTTGAAGAATGGATGAAGTTTACAAAATTTTCTGTATCTGAATATCGAGGCAATGATGATGAAGGTTACTCAAATTGACATATATTTATAACCCGAAAAAATAACACATTTCGGAAACATATTTTCAGGGTTTCTGTTATGTGTCAAATGCTTAGATTGAGAACACCGGAAAATCAAAACGAGGGTCAACGAGATTGCCACTCAAATTGCTTCTAAAAGCCATTTGAGTGAAGGTCGAACGTGACCACTTGACGATTTTACGGATGTTCTGAACAACGAATTTGCTTTCCCCAGTGAGTCATAAAACATAATAGCCACCAAATAGCTGCTAACTTCCCCGGCTTGACGCCGACAGCCTGCCAACACGTGTATACGCCGTGTTTACGAAAACATCAACGGCAGGTTTGTTACGTCCGCCAAACGCCTTTCCTCTTTCTTACTCCCATGCGCGCTCTCCCTTCCCGTTCACCACTATATTCCTTCTCTCTCCACTCCTCTCTCTGTCTCTTTCTGGCGTGGCGGAAAATATGGCCGGGGATCTCAACCGGCACTTGATGTAATTTCTGAAAATCAATTGCAAAATATTCAGGCTTTTAATATTAATTTCAGAATTCTTCTTCGCGAGATTAGGGAAATAGAAGAAATTAATTAAGGGGATTTACATAGGCAGGACAACAAAATTGGGATTAAAAGGTAAATAAAATAGTATCTCTTAAGGATTTTAATTAAAATTATTTTTCTTTCAGGAAATAAAAAGTTCATTCGGAGTTTTTCATTGAATTAATAATATTTCTAAAATTCATTAATTAACAATTGGATATTAACAAGTAAACCCGAACCACCTTTCTATTCATCCCAGCTTCTTGGTTCTTTCAGAAAAATGAAGCTGGGTTAGCAATAAGGTATTGTATTAATTTCTATAATATTTAGATTATTATTAATATTTTTAAAGTTAAGTTATAGTTTTAAATAAATGTGTCGGTCAGGTTAGTGTAGAGTCGGCGCGCGGAGGCCGAGGCGGGCGAGCCTGGCTGACGATCCCTTCCGCTTGGTTGCGATTTCCTTGTCGTTCTTGAAGCCAATCGGCGGGCCGGAAGGTTGCCCCCACGCCACAGGAACTCCGCGCCCGGCTAGTGAGAGTCGGGAGCGACTCAGTCAAGTCCGTCGGTTTTCCGAATTTTCCGAGGCACAGACGCGTTCGCTCTGACCTCTGAACTGTACCCGCAAATAAACTTACATTCTCTAGATACTTCAAGGGGTTTTCTCTTTTCTGAGATCGCCGCGCTTCAGCTTTCAGTGTGTTTCCTTTCGCATGTACCGTCGGGAGTTGCAGATTTTTCTTCAAGCTGCCTGTCGTCATCGAAGCAGAGTTCCGGAAGATTGAGTGACGTCGGACGTGCCAACGACGCCGTCCATCCTCGCCGAGGCCAGCGTCAGGATTTCCCAAGAAAGTCGCTTTTGCTAGCTTCCTCGCTCTCAATCAACACCGAACCACGACAACCTGTCAGGTTCGGGGGTTGATTAACTTCCCTTTTGCAGTTGGGTTAACCACCTTGGGTTAACATTCACTCACAAAAGGGGAATTTTTGGGAGTCAAGGAAGCGACGAACGGGAAGCCGTCAGCAACTGCGCTGTCCTTCCAATTTGTGCGTGGTATCTTGTCATACTATAACCCTTTTTATGACAAAGAGTGTGGAAGATACGCGGGGGTCCCAACGCACCCATCGATGTCGAGCGCAGCGGGCCGCGCGTTTGAACGAAGGAAGGAGTATTCGGATCCCGGTCGCCGCCGCGCCGAGGAGCGCCGCCGGCAAGTCGTCGAGACGCGCGATTTACGCGCTCTCTCGACCCAATCTGGAACCGAGTCGGCCAGGAGGGCTGCCGCTGTCCGGTTTCAACGACAACGAGTTCGGCAGACCAGAAGGGCCGCCGAAGCCCTACATCGCCGGGAGGAGGAAGTCGAGCCGGCCAGGGGGGCCGCCGGCTATCAGCGTAGGACGGAGGAGATCGAGCAGGCTTGGAGAGCCGCCGCGGAACGCCAGCGTGAGGAGGA
>CAKNYM010052170.1:552932-563343 GCA_932195095.1 Andricus curvator | reverse complement strand
TTTTAAATCTCTCGCTTTTTCAACTTGTAGCACAATATACTATTTTCAACTGCAAATGTAACTAGTCCATTTTAGGTTGCAAGTCAAACTTTTTCAGTTAAAAATTCAACTATTTGGTTTAGAATTCACCAACTCTCTTAAAAGTTCGTTTTTCCTTGTTTGATGAATGACTTGTTTAACTGTAACTGTGACTCTTCCATTATTAGCGAAAATTGATATTTCAAGAAAAAAATTGATCTTCTATAGTTCAAAATTTAGCTATTCATTTGAAAATTAAAGTATTTTGTTGAAAATCCATAACTTTGAAGTTTACTTGTTAAGTCAGAAAGACAAATTTTCTGGAGAATAGTCAAATATTTATTTCAAAAGGACGAATCTTTCTTCTAAAAAGACAAATGTTCAACAAAACATTCAAATTGACAATAAAATAAATAAATTTTTATCTCTATAGACAAAAAATTAAATTTTTAAAACATGAAAGACTTTGCAGTCAAGAGAAGAAAAAAAATGTCAACCAATTGTTGAATTTTTGAACAAGAAAAAGGCGAATTCTCTGGAAGAAAGCTTATTCTCCGCCCCAAACATATGCATTTTCAACCCAAAATGACGAATTTTCAACAAACTAGTTGAATTTTCAAGCTGAAATTATTAACTTTCTACGAAAGTGTTACCTAATTTCTAACCAAATAGTTGAATTTTAATTTAAAATCGATCAATTTTTAACTGCAAATTGAATGTTTAAATTTTCAGTTAAAATTTTTTATGTTTAGCAGAAAACCAAAACATCGAATTTTCAATAAACTGATTAAAATTTTTTTCAAAAAGATGGATCTGAATCTAATAAAATGAATTTGTACGAAAGTAGTTAAACTTTCAACCAGGTAGTTGAATTTCCAAACAAGAAGTTTAAATTACTACTGAAAAAACGAATTTACAACAACATACATGAATATTCAGAAAAATTGTTTATTTCTCAACTAAAAACGTTTGATTTTCAGCCAACAATGGAATAGATCATTTTTAAGTTTAGAAAATTATTCTAATTTTTTTTATTATTCAACTAAAAGAAGGGAAAGTTTATTGAAAACAGGAGAATGGGGATATGTCTTTAGACGCTTTACGATTGCGCGTTCAAACAAGAGTGTTTATATATTATTTCTACTCTTCTTGTAGCAGAAAAACATAAAGAATATTTTCTGGAAATTTCATTTAAAAAATTTGAAGAAATGGTTAAATTACGACAAGATTAAGTAAACAAAGAGAAAAAAAATGTTTTTTAAAAAGCTGGGTTTTAATTCGAAAGCGGCAAAAACTGCAACTTCTTGTTCATAGAAAGAAAGATTTTCAAATAAATTGCATAGAACAATATATACTTCTAATATGAAAATACTAAACTTGATTTGAAAGTGTACAGGGGCCAACGCTCAGCGTAATAAATATATAGTCAGTTATAAAATCCGGCCCCTCAATTTATTTATTTGTAAATCTTACCGCCGAAGCAACCGCGGGGGCAACTGTTTTGACAACCATGCCAACATTTTGGTGAAGAATTGCTAGTACTTCCCTGAAAACGCATAATTTAGTGTTAGCTTTACACTTTTCATCTAAGAATTAAGTTTTAAATGTGAAAAAAAGGAATATTTTTGTATACTCACACTACAGCGATCCAAGCAGGCTTGAACATGTTCGAGCGAATAGCCCTGGTCATCGTCAGGAAGAACAGAAGTATTAATTAGATGTATGTAACATTGAATATTGCAGATATTGTTTATTTTATAATATTATTATTTATCATCAAGCGGACAGTTATTTTTCACTGTCGTTAATGAAAACACTGCCTTTATGAAAAAGAAAATTGATCTTTTTTATATAAGGATTAAGGAAGCAAACAGTCCTTAGAAAACTAGCATTTTAGCAAAAAAGAGGAGAGACATGGCGATGTATTTCTGAGCAATTTTTCAAGTTGTTATGAATAAGGGACTTTAGCGAGGCTATGAATAATTGTAAAAAAAAATTAATAAGTATGAACTCACCCCATAAGAAGCGGAAATCGCAAACGGCAATAAATTTGCGAATACTGTAAAAATAAAATATACAAAAATTATTTTAAGGTATTATCTTCAGATTAGGAATTTGAAACGACTTTTCCAGAAAACTTTCACAATTTAGAACTAATTTCAATATTGTTATTTTCAATCCGTGATCCACGGATCTGATTAATGATCTCACAAATCGATTTAATTTGTTTATTTTCAATGATATTTTTTATGATTTAAACTAAAAATACGCATCCTAGCGTAAAGTGGTTCGAAGCAAATATGTAGATATAATTTGGGCAAAAAAATTTGTTGGATAAAATGTTATTGAAGCTTGTGCCCTTTTTCTGAAAATCTTATTTTATTATTTATATACAACTTTTGTCCATTAATTTTTTTCGCCGTTTCCAAACGAAGTGTCTCGTCCCGAAATTCGGGATGAGTAGTCCAATATTTTTCATAAGTTTGGCTAGTCGTCCCGAATTTTCCGGACGACTAGTTCATCCCCTCCTTCAACTCGCCCAATTTTTCAGGACGAATAAACACAGCCTTTTTCAAAAATTTAATTTATTTATTGTTAATATTATTTTCACGATTAAAACACAAACTACGCATCCCATAAAAGAATTATCAGGAACAAATTTGTAGCTCTTTTCTGGGCGAATACATTTTTTCTATTTATATTTTTCGTTGCTTGTGTGATTTGTCCAAAAATTGTAATGTAAATTATACATGTAAAAAAGAGATCGCTTACTCAGTAAAAACCAGAATCCTACACTTCCCCTCATGTTGAAGAATGACTGAATTTTAATACAACCTTTCTGCATCTGAATATCAAGACACTGACAATTGAGGTTACTCAAATTGTCACACATATGGAAACCGGAAAAATAACATGTGTCGGAAACATACCTTCGTGATTTCTCATCAAGAATTTAGGACAAAAACAGGAAAAAAAAGATGAAAAATAAGAATATTTGTCTCTATTTTTATTGACATTACGTGTTGGGAAACAGAGTATCTAACTGCAAGCCCTGGCCTTCTTTAAAGTATGTTAGTGAAAAATGTTTGTCAGCACAACAATTCATTTTTAAAAAATGCGGGAATATCTACAAAATACAAATATGTATCTACATGACTTTTCATATTATACGAAATTTTTTTTTCAATTTACTTAAGATTCACTTACATGAGTTTCAGTCGATATCAGTTTTGTTTAATAGAATGAAGAAATTCACAATATCAATACATTTTGTTACTTTACAAATTTTTTTACTCTTTATTGCTTAAAAAAAGGGGTTTGATTGAAATCAAAATATTGAAAAATGAACATATTTATATTTTAGGTTCATGTGTTTTTAAGAACATAATTTTCCTCAAATTCTTGCAAACATTGACTATTATTTTTTAAGACTTCAGAATATTGGTCAAATTAAAATTTTAACAAAAAAAGCTAATTTTCAACCAAATATTAGAGTTCTTCACCATAAAGGATAAATTTTAAAGGAAAAATGTAATGCATGATTGATATTTCAACCAAAAAGGATTTTTATTTTGAATCAAAGGCATTTGACCTTACCCGAAAAATACCCGTTTCCAGAACATTTGAAGATTTATTTCAATTTAATTTCATTCTAACATTGAAAAATTTCTGAAAATTTTTTTTTACATTTTCAACAAAATAGTTGGGTTTTGAACTAAATGTTAAATCTTTAACCAAAAAGGGTAATTTTTAATGAAGTAAGGTAATCGTCCCAGTAATCGTGATGCCAATTTCCTTCCTTCTTTTTAATTCGGATTGATGTAATTTTTATTTGCTATTATAAAATGCTAAAAATAAGTGAGTTTTATCATTAAATGTTACTTTTAACATATTTCTTCAGCAATATATTCAAATTATAACCAAATTTCACGATTATTCAGACCGTCTTGATTACTGGGACATTTACTTTAGGTCATAGTAAAACAAAAAGAATAATTCAGAAAGAGAAATTAAATATTTGATATTTCAACTAACAAGAGTGAAATTGATAAAAAAAATTAATTTTTAACAAAATAGATGAGTTGTCAAACAAAATAGATTTATTTTGAAAGAAAGAGTAACATTTTGAGCCAAAGAAGATAAAATCTCTATCAAAGATATACATTTTTAAACATTTTTTTAAACATTTTTTTAACTTACATTTAAAAAAAAATATATTTTTTGAAATCTTTAAAAGTTAACAATTAATGATAAAAAATATCATTTCAATTTTACTAGGGAATCCGAAGGAAAGTTTTTCATTTACTGGACTCCTTTTAAACATCTTTAAAAACCTAATTTCTTGAAATATTTGAAAATGCACATTTGGAAAAAATGTTTGAAACTTTCAAAATAACTTTTAAGATTATTCAAATTTTTTCTAAAATTGCGTTCAAATTCTTTGAAATTCAAAAAGAAATGTTTCAAAATCTTGAATATCCTTTAATAAAAATTTTTGTAATCTTTTGACATGCTTAGAAACCTTTTGGAATATTTTCTAAAAATGACTTTTTCAAAATGAAAAATCATGAAAAATTTGTACAGGAATCTTAAGAAAATTTTATGCATACCTTAATACCCTTCGAATTAAAAAAAAAAATTTGAGAATTGTATTTCCAGATATTCAAGAATCTACCATTTGTTTGAAATTATTTTTACATTTTATTTATTTTTTTAACTTTTTCAAAACTTCTGAATATCTTGCAACATTACTCAAATTTATCTTAAAATTGAAAAAAAAATTCTTATAAAATTCAAGAAATTGCTTCAAAATATTAAACATTTGCTCTTGCCATTTTCAGAAATCACGTGAATCATTTGAAAATTTCTCAGAAATTAAACGAATCATTTTTATTCGTTTGAAAGCTTTCAAAGTCTTCTTTCCTTCGAAATCTTCAAAAAACTACATTTTGAAAAAATTGTTTGAAATCTCATCATTATTAGAATTTTTGGAATGTGCCAATTTATTTTTACAAAATTCACATATTTTTCTTAAATACAGAATTTTTCGAACGAGCGTATGTATTCGGTATTTTTTTTTGACGTTGGGAATGGATTGTAATACGTAGGGGTGTAGCAAAACTTCGAAGCTTTTCAAATAAAGAAGAATTTTTGAACATGTTACTAGGGCTTTTTTTGGATTGCTGACAGCGATTTTGAAATGAAAAATATAAATAAATCCAAGATTATTAATCCAAACGGATGTCTAAATATATCGGAAAAATTCAGTAAGCTAACAAATGTATATAAAGCTCAGTACCAGCGAATTTTTTGGATTTCTGGCGCTGAATTTTAGAGTACAAATTTCAAAATTTTGACTAGAAAGGGTACTCAAATTTGAAAAAAATGTAATAAACTGACGGATTCAAATGAGAATCGGTATACTAGAGTTTTTTTTATGGGTTTCTGATCAAAAATTCATGATCAAAACCGCTGTATTCACAATTTAAATTCCCGGGTCTTGACGATTTTTTTTCTAGTGCATTTTTGTCACTGGAACATTTTTAAGTACCCGAAGAAATTCTTATCTTAATTCCAAAGGTTTTGAGAGAAATTAATTTTAAGCCAAAAAAAAAAACAACTGAATTTCAACCAAAAAAGGAATTAATATTCAACAGACTAGTTCGATATTCAATGACAAAAAAATCAAGCTCTACCTTTACTACTACTTTATTTGAAGCTCAAAAAATTTTCTGAAAAATTATTTTTGAATTGAAACATTTCAGGGCGGTACGGCATTTTTGAACGAGGAATAAATCCCTAAGAATCGTCATGTTACGCATCACGCTTGAGCGTCACGTTACGCGTCACGCGTCAGTAAGGTAGCGGGTTGAGCAGAAGTATTAATGGAATTCTGGAAATTCAAGGAAATAATGGAATTAATGAGAACTATTATATTGTTTTATTTTTTTTAAATTTATTTCAATAAAATTTTTCTTTCTAATTTCAGATTTCTGAATTCAAGGAATTCATGGAATACTTATGAATTCCTGGAATTCCTGGGATTCGAGGAATGACTGGAATTCGAGGAATTCAAGGAATTAATGGGATTCAAGGAATGTATGGAATTCAAAGAATTCATGAAATTCAAGAAAAAGAAGAAATTTCTTGTTCAAAATTTGATATGAGTAAAGTTGCTTATAACGATTGCTTATAACAATAGTAATGCTAATATCATCCTTTAGCAGAAAATAGAAGTGAGCTTGAGATAAAAGGAAATGGTACAGTAGAAAATAAGAAGTTCCATCCTTCAGGAATGCGATGAAGGTGAATTTATTACACAATTATTTATAACAATGACGATTATAAAATTATTATAAAATTAATTCTTCTTCGTAACTCACGACAAAATCAATACAACTCACGCATTCAAGCATCGAAAATTCAGCTCTTCGAGAATATATCAATAAGCAGAGCAAAAAATATGGTGTCTTGTCATTTCTCGACGCTGAAATTATTTAAAATTATTTATTTATATATTTAAAAAAGAGATCACTTACTTACTAAAAACCATAATTTCACACTTCCCCTCATGTTGAAGAACGAATGAAGTTTAAAACAACTTTTTGCACCTAAATAGCCAGACAATGATAATTGAGGTTACTCAAATTGTCATATATTTATAAGCCGGGAAAATAACATATGCCGGAAATATACTTCCGCGGTTCCTGATCAAGAATTCAGGACAAAAACAGGAAATAGAAGACGAAAAATGAGAATATTAAGACTTTATTTTCATGGACATTCTTTTTTTAGAAAACAGATTATCAAACTGCAAACCTTGGCCTTCTTTAGAGTATGTGAGTTTAAAATTCTTATGAGGATAGCAATTTAATTTTTAAAGAAATGAGGGAATATCTACACAAGAGAAATATGTATCCACATGACTTTTCATATTACAACGTTTTTAAACATTTTTTTGGGCAGGACACATTCTCAACAAAAAGTCAATTTTCAACCAAATAGTTGAATTCTTAACGAAAAATATAAAATATTAAGGCAAAATGTAATGCATAATTGATATTTCAATCAAAAAAGATTTTTATTTTAAATCAAAAACATTTGACTTTACCCGAAAAATACAAGTTTCTGGAACATATTAATTTTCAACAAAATAGTTACATTTTGAACAAAAGATTTTTTAGCTTCCAACAAAATGTTAAATCTTGAACCAAAAAAAGGTAATTTTTAACAAAGCAGGGTAAACGTTTCAGTAATCGTTACCTTAGTTCCAGTAATTTCCCCTTAAACTTTTCAAAAGTCTTCAAAAGACTTTTTTCTTCGGAATCTTCAAAAAACTACATTTAAAAAAAATTGTGTTAAATCTTTCCAAGATTGGAATTATTTTTAAATCTTTTCAATACTTCCAAAGCTTCTAAATGTCCCTCAAAATAACTCAATTTTTTCCAAAATATGTTCGAATCATGCAAAATTAAAGAAAGTTTCTTGAACAATGCCAGGTTATTTTTATAAATGTCACATAATTTTTTTTTAAATGCAGCATTTTCTGAATGTGAGTAGGTATTCGGTATTTTCTGTTCTTGTTCAACGTTGGAAATATATTGTAATATGTAGGGGTGAATCAAAAATTCGTAACTCAAATTTCGAAAGAGTCCAGTCGAGCTGAGCTCGATCCGGTTCGAGTCGAGTCGAGCTTGAGATCGAGCTTTCTGGAAAGCTCAACAATTTTCGAGTACTCGAAGCAGCTAAATTTAAAAGAATTTTCTGAAATCCGGTACTGGGAGTTTTTTCGGGTTGTTAACGGTTCAATTCATGGGTCTTGGCAATTTTTTTTCTGGTGCATTTTTGCCACTGGGAAGTTTTCAAGTACGCAAAAAAATTCTTCTTTTATTTACAAAGGTGTTGGAAATATTTTCACAAAACAGGGTTTTTAAACATGATAAGGAAATTTATCTTCAAAATGATAATTAAAAAAATGATAATTTTTTTTTAACGGTCACTGTAATTTTTCGAAGTAACTACTAAAGTTTGAAATATTAACGAATGTTACCACGCGGATTTGAATTTAAGCCATTCCTCGTAAAATACCGTATTAATTGTTAAATTTGCGACCAAAGAAATTAATTTTCAACTTAAATGTTGAATTTTAAACAAAATAAAAGAACTTTTAACAAATTTGCAATAAAAAAGAAACTAATTTTCAATAGAAAAAAACTAAGTTTCAGCCAACTAGTTCGACATTCAATACAAAAAATCAAGCTTTCACTCATTTGTTTAACTTTGATTCAAACAGTTGATTTTTAACTAAAAGATATCAATTTTCAACCAAAAAGGGTGTAGTTAAACTTTAAGTTGAAAAAATCAATTCTGAACAAAAAAACGGGAAACTAATTTGGAATAAAATTAAACTTTCTTTTTGGTTGTGATATCAACTATTACCTTTAACGTTGACAATTTATCTTTTTTGGTTGGAAATTCAACTACTTCATTAAAAGTTGTGAAAAAATTTTCTAAACCCATTTTTGAAGTGAAATTTCTTAGGGCGCGGTACGGCTTTTCTGCACGATGAATGAATCCCCAAGAATCGTCACGTTATCAAGGAATTCATGGAATTTAAAGAGTGTATGAAATTCAAGGAATAAATAGGATTAAAAGAAATCCTGAAATTCAAGAAACTGATGGATTCAAGGAATTCATGGAATTCACGGAATTTCTGGAATTCAAGGAATTCATGGAATTTAAGAAGTTCATGGTATTCAAGGAATTCACGGAATCTAAGAAATTTATGGAATTCATGGAATTTAAGGAATTAAAGAAATTCATAGAATTCGAAGAATTCATGGAATTTAAGGAACTCATGGAATACGAGGAATTAATGGAATTCAAGAAGTTCATGAGATTCCAGGTATTCATAAAATTTGAGGAACTTATGGAATTCAAGGAATTCATAGAATTCAAGGAATTCTTGGAATTTCTGGATTTCATGGAATTCCAGACGTTCATGGAATTCAAGCCGTTCATGTTATTCAAGAAGTTCATGGGATTCAAGGAATTCACGGAATCTAAGAAATTTATGTAATTCAAGGAATTCATGGAATTCACGGAATTCATCGAATTCAAGAAATTCATGGAATTCAAGAAATTCATAGAATTCAAGAATTCATGGAATTAAAGGAATTCATGAATTTCAAGGAACTCATAGAATTCACAAAGAATTTCAAAAATTCAAGGAATTCATGGAATTCCAGGAATTTTGTATATTAATCGAATTCATGGAATTCAAGAAGTTCATGGGATTCAAGGAATTCATGGAATCTAAGAAATTTATGGAATTCAAGGAATTCATGAAATACGGGGAACTCAAGAAGTTCATGGGATTCCAGGAATTCAAAGCATCTAAAGAATTTCCGGAATTCAAGGAATTCATGAAATTCAAGAAATTCATGGAATTGATGGAATTCAAGGAATTTATGAAATTCAAGTAACTCATGGAATTAGAGGAATTCATGGAATTTAAGGAACTCATGAAATACGAGGAATTCAAGAAGTTCATAAGATTCCAGGAATTGATCGAATTTAAGGAATTTATGGAATTCAAGGAATTCACGGAATCTAAGAAATTTATGTAATTCAAGGAATTCATGGAATTTAAGGAATTCATGAAATTCAAGGAACTCATGGAATTCACGGAATTCATCGAATTCAAGAAATTCACGGAATTCATCGAATTCAAGAAATTCACGGAATCCATCGAATTCAAGAAATTCATGGAATTCAAGGAATTTAAGGAACTCATGGAATTCAAGGAACTTATGAAATTTAAGGAATCTTCTATATTAATTGAATTCATGGAATTCAAGAAGTTCATGAGATTCAAGCAATTCATGGAATCTAAGAAATTTATGGAATTCAAGGAATTCATGGAATTTGAGGAATTCATTAAATACGGGGAATTCAAGAAGTTCATGGGATTCCAGGAATTCAAAACATTTGAGGAATTTCCGGAATTCATGGGATTCAAGGAATTCTTGGAATTGATGGAATTCAAGGAATTCATGAAATTCAAGTAACTCATGGAATTCAAGGAATTCATGAAATACGGGGAACTCAAGAAGTTCATGAGATTCCAGGAATTCAAAGCATCTAAACAATTTCCGGAATTCAAGGAATTCATGAAATTCAAGAAATTCATGGAATTGATGGAATTCAAGGAATTTATGAAATTCAAGTAACTCATGGAATTCAACGAATTAAAGAAATTCATGGAATTAGAAGAATTCATGGAATTTAAGGAACTCATGAAATACGAGGAATTCAAGAAGTTCATGAGATTCCAGGAATTGATAGAATTTAAGGAATTTATGGAATTCAAGGAATTCACGGAATCTAAGAA
>CAKNYM010052170.1:529599-552922 GCA_932195095.1 Andricus curvator | reverse complement strand
TGGGATTCCAGGAATTCAAAACATTTGAGGAATTTCCGGAATTCATGAGATTCAAGGAATTCTTGGAATTGATGGAATTCAAGGAATTCATGAAATTCAAGTAACTCATGGAATTCAAGGAATCCATGAAATTCAAGTAACTCATGGAATTCAAGTAACTTGTGGAATTCACGGAATTAATCGAATTCAAGAAATTCATGGAATTCAAGGAATTAAAGGAATTCATAGAATTCAGTGAATTCAGGGAATTCATCGAATTTGAAGAACTCATGGAATTCAAGGAACTTATGGAATTCAAGAAATTCATGGAATTCAAGGAATTCATGGGATTCAAGGAATTCATAGAATTCAAGGAATTCATAGAATTCAAGGAATTCATGAAATTCAAGGAATTTCTGGAATTCTTGGAATTCAAGAAGTTCATGGAATTCCAGTCGTTCGTGGAATTCAAGAAGTTCATGGAACTCAAGAAGTTCATGAGATTCCAGGGATTCATAGAATTTAAGGAATTTATGGAATTCAAGGAATTCATGGATTTCAAGAAACTCATAGAATTCACGGAATTTCCAGAATTCAAAGAATTCATGGAATTTAAGAAGTTCGTGGGATTCAAGGAATTCATTGAATTCAAGAAATTTATGGAATTCAAGGAATTCATGGAATTGAAGGAATTCATGAAACACGGGGAATTCAAGAAGTTCATGTGATTCCAGGAATTCAAAGCATTTAAGGAATTCATGGAACTCATGGAATTCATGAAATTCAAGGAATTGATGGAATTTATGAAATTCAAGGAATTCATGAAGTTCATGGAATGTAAGGAATCCATGAAATTCATGTAATTCAAGGAATTTTTGGAAGTAAAGAAATTCATGGAATTTCATCAAATCGTGGAATTTTGTTACGATATTAAGCTTGAGAAGAAAAGAACGATCCCACAGAAAAGATGCATTTACATGTTCAAAATATAATATGAGTAAAGTTGCTTATAACGATTGCTTATAACAAAGATATTTGTTGTTAACTATCAATATTTTGTATGCAAATGCCATTCTTCAGCAGAGAAAAGAAGTGTCCTTGACATAAAAGGGAATTATTCAGTTGTAAATAAAAACTTTTGTAGTTCAGAAACGCGATCTAAGTGAATTTGTTTATAACAATCATTCAAATCAATGCAAATTGTTCTCTTTTAAATCTTGTTCATGAATAATTATTACTACTACGTAATTCACGACAAAATCAAAATAAATAATGCATTCAAACATCGAAAATTCAGCAAGTCTCCGTTCTATCCATTAATTTGTTTATAACATTTGAAGCAATTAAGAGAGCAATAAACACAGCATAAAAATATGTGGTTTTATCATTTCTGGACGCAAATAATATACTAGTTACATATTTATTTGAAAATTCCCCTAGAACCACACACTGGGGTACAAATGTAACCCAGAATCACTGCTCCTTTTTGCCTGTTTTCGAAACTTTTTGCCCTTAAAACCATTTTTTCAAACAAGAATGTTGGTGAACGATTGTAACACATTGTGGGGATAGAAGGCAAAAAAAATTGATAGGTGGGTTCTAGGGTTAAAATTAGATTTTCTTGAATACAAAAAAAAAAATTAAATTTTTTTGTTTTAATTCAAATCTGAATGTAGGCAATGATGATATAGAGGTTACTCAAATTGACATATATTTATGACCCGGAAAAATAACACATTGCGGAAACATATTTTCAGGGTTTCTTATCACGAATTTAGGACAAAAACAGAAAGCAGGAGATGGAAAATAAAAATATTTGTCTTTATTTTCATTGAAATTCTTTTTTAGGAAATAGAGTATCAAGCTGCAAGCCTCGGGTTGCATACGAAATTTTTCTTTCAATTTACTTAAGAATTACTTAGATTATATTCAGTTAAAATAAGGTTTTGTTTATAATAGGAAGAGAAAATGCACAATATTTATCAATTTTATTACTTTTTAAATCTGCTGCCTCAAAAACGTTTTGATTGATATAATAATATTAAAAAAATGGACATATTTAAATCTTAGGTGTATATATTTATTTGGATTTAGGTCATGAAAATATAAAAATCAACCAAAAAATATGAATTTTCAGGCAAAAATGTAATGCATATGTGATATTTCAACCAGAAAATATTTTAATTTTAAATAATTACATTTTTAACAAGAGTTGAGTTTTTAACTGAATTTGAATTCTTCAACCAAAAAAGTTAATTCTCAACAAAGTGTTTCATTTTTAAGACAAAAAAACGGATTCGGAAAGAGAAATGTAATATTTGATATTCAAACGAAAAAAGAGTAGAATTGATAGGAAAAGTCGAATTTTTCGCAAAATAGTTTAATTGTCAAACAAAAAAGATTCATTTTGAAAGAACAGTTGATGTATATGAAGCTCAATACTGGAGGATTTTTGAGATTTCTGATCTCAATTTTGAAGTGAAAATTCGAAAGTTTAGATTCAAAATAGTTTCGGATTAAAAATTTATGAACAAAACCGCTGCTAGCTTGTCTTGGCAAATTTCAATTCTAGTTCATTTTTCTCACTGGAAAGTTTTCAAGTGCGAAATATTTTTGTATAATAACTTAGAATGAAATACTTACATTTGATGCTTAATAGCATTTTTTCAATATTTTATATTTTCCATGCCTAATATTTAAAACTTATGGAACCTTGAAAAATTTCCAAAGTTTCATGAAACCTCAGAACCCTGAAATTAAAAAAATAATTAGCGAAAGTTTGGAAAGAAATCGATGATTCATATGTCTACACGGAAAAAATTTATCCGTAAAAAAGTCACGAACTAGTAGCTAGGTCTCGGATATGAGAAAAATTCATCGGATATTTATGTATTTTCGTAAATAACCTACGAACTTTGAGAAAGATTTATGAACTCGATGTGAAAAAATTCTAAAACGGTTCATCACTTTTTCTTACGTGAATAATTACAAAAATATTACGAGTGATTGGGAAAAGATTCTCAGAGCACTCACGAGCTTGCCCGACAAATCTGGGAACTCGAAACTAAGTCTCCCTGTACGTGGCCCACGCAGACACGCGCGGTGCGTGTGTGCGCTCGTATGGGTGCCTCGAGCTCGTCGGATGAGTGGCTAGAAGTTTTATAATATCTATTTTGTTTGGCCTCGATGGCTGCGCGTGTTTACGCACTCCTGGTTTATGTTTAGAAACTGGTGAGTCAGCAGTGTTTGAGGTTCGAATCTTCTGAGTTGCGAATTTATAAATTAATATAAAATTAAATCGCACAAATAAAATTTGTCCTCTTTTTCTATCAGTCTGAAATTTTCAGAAACTGTTCGTAGGAAATTCGAACTGTTCGTAAGAAACTTCGAAATTTATCCATATATTTCTCATAGAAATAAGGATTCAATGTTTCATTTTTTTATCTCGTATCCGAGACCTAGCTACAAGTTCGTGACTTCTTCACGGATAAATTTTTTGCGGGTAGTTTTCATTAGTCCAGCGTGGAATTTACCTTCTGAAAAAGATGGCCTGGGGCATAGACTAAATATTGAAGCCTTGAGATTCATATTGCATTGACTTTTTATTATTATTTCTAATTACAAGTTACAGAGACCCTTTTGATTCCACTTCAGATTACAAACAATATTATATTTTTGTTTTATATTATGAAGAAATTAAATTAGCAATAATAATTATATATTTATGAAATATAATAATAATATATACTAATATTATATTGTATATGTATAATATAAAATAATAATATTATAATAATGATAATAATAAACATGGTAGCACTAAACTGTAAAGAATAAACTGTAAAATACACCATGCTCCTAATTTTGTACATACAACATCATCGCAAATGATTTCAAACATCGTATTAAAATAACTTATAAAATCCTCATCTCATCAGTCACTTGACTTAGTCCGTGACTGTAATGAAAAACCGGGTTCACCCGAGAACAAGTTTGAAAGAAAAAAAAAATAGATCCTTATCATGTTCCACGAAATATGTACATTAGCTTACAGAGCTAGCTGAGTGGACGGGGTTTCTTGCACGTATATTTTATACAATGACTGGACACGGCCTAGGTTACCCACTTTAATTTCTAAGATTTCATCTGCTTCCAATTCGTAAAGGGTTCCCATGTGCAATCTTGCCCTTTGTCTACTTCTGTTTACTGGATCAAACATATACAATCCAGCAATACCCTTGTTAGTATCCACTATTGCATAGCAGTCACCATTGTGAAATAGACCAATTTGCTCATTCCGTGGCACTGGTACAAATTTAATACCTGGTATTCTCAATTTAGCCTTCGATTTCTCATCAAAAGTGATTGTCATAAATTTGAATATCCGGTTTTTATTCTTATTGCAGAAAAGCCGGATATTTGCCATTTCTTCAAGTGGATATCCAGGTCCTTCATTAGAAGGCAGAGTGGAAGGTTGATGCATAATCCTGTCAGGAAGATAATTGGCATAAATATCGATGGGTCCGGAAATCTCAGGAGCGTGATAGCCAGCAAGAGGATGAGTAGGGCCAACAGCTCCCGTATGAGGTGTGTTTGCCGAACTGAAATCTGCAATAAGAAATAAAGATTAATTTTTCCTGAAGTCCGTGAGGAAAGACAGAACGTGACTTCAACAATTAGTCGAAATTTCAGAATCAGTCACATCAACGTCCATTTCACCAGCCCGACCCTATATGAAAACAATACTTTCCGTTCTTTAAGGGAGTTGTAGCGCTACGTAGCTAGTCAAAATGAAAACTGTCTTGCATTTGACTTCCCAGCTAACACAGTTACCAGCCTGAGTAGTCACATGCTTGTAACAAGATTCAGAAAACCAGTCACTAGTGACTTCCCAGATTGTCACCCAGTGACAATATATTTACCACTCAAAGCAATAACATGTTACAAGCGAAGCAGGTAAAATTATCTCGTCAGAGTAATCACATGCTTGTAACAAAGTGATGTTTGGGAAAACAACGTGCAATGACAGATTAACCTCAAAATATCCAGCGCTTCGAAATAAAAATCATTAATACTCTTGCAAAAATGTTAGAATGGGATATAATTAAGTGATTAATAATTTCCGGGAAAGTGATATAATATTATAGACTTCCAACTTGATGAAATAACATGAACACACATTTTATAAACGGAATAGCGAGATTTTTGAGCTGAACCTTTACGAACACGAAGTGGCATAAGTCATATACAATACGTATTTTATCCATAACAATATGCAGCAATTAGAAGCTTTTTAAAAATAAATGTGAAAGATTACAAGAAAAGAGTTTTTCAAGATTCCTAGGGAAATTAGAGATTATTTTTTATTTTGAAAAATTAATTTTACGAAAATATTCCGAAAGATTTCAAAAGATTCACAAAATTGTCAAAAAAGAATCCGGAAGATTTCAAGAACATTATCTTAATTTTGTAGAATTTTTGTAATATTTTAAGAAATATTCGAGTCCATTAAAAAATATTTATACGTTTATAAAAAATTTACAAAATAATTTAAAATTTGAAAAGATTTAAAAAATGTTAAAACGAAATGTGGATTTTTGAGGATATTGAGAGGAACCATTAAAGTTTTTCAAGAATTTGGAAAGGTTTTAAGATGATAAAAATTTTTCTTGATATTCCTCAAAAAATTATTTTTTATTTGGAAAACATAATTTTAAGGGAATAATTAAAAATATTTTAAAACAAAAAAAATTGTTATGCATAAATAAAAATGTAACAGTAATTCAATCAATAATTAATAATTATTCGAAACTACTTGAAATATGATGTAATTTTTAATTTAAACTCGAATTTAAAAAGTATTCAGTTTGAAAAAAATTCGCAAATTTATTGATTCATTCTTTAATTGACAGCATTAAAATGATAACGTGGATTCATATTTTTTTAACGGAATCTGAATCTTTGAACGTTACAATTTACAAAAGTTGAAAAAAAAATTATTTTGCAGTATAAATGCATTTAATTATAATTTTGTTAATAAAAGCGTGTTAATAGCTTTCATTTATAAATAAAAAATTTTAATTTCAATTTTTAAAGTTTATAATTAACGAGTTTTCAAATTTTATTGACCGTGCAAAAGAGACCCCGCAAATAAGTATTATCAGTTTGTTTTTAAGTTATATAAATATAATTTTTCTAAGAAGTCTTTTCAAATTTTAAAATATTTCTAATCTCTTCGAGACTTCTAAAATTCCTGATTATATTTTAAACAGACCTCAATTTTTTCTTAAATTTGGAAAAATCTTTCAGAATTAAAAAAATTGCCTTCCTTAAAATCTCACAGATTTTTTTCAACATTTTTAGAAACCATTTGAAATCTGTTGAAATTTTCTTTAAAAACTAATTTTTTAAATTAATCTTATCAAATTTGAAAATATTTTGAAGTCTTTTCAAAACTTGTCCACCTTCTAAATATCTTTCAAAATAATTCAATTTTTTTTAATTTTGCAAAATTGAAAAAATTCCCTTAAAATCTGCCAGATGCTTTTCTGACAATTATGGAAATCTTTCAAAATGTTTTTAAATCTTTTTAAATATTCGCTGAAAATTAATTTACAAAAATGAAAATCATTGGAAATTCTGCTAGAAATATTAAGAAATTGTTTATTATCTTAAAAGCTTTCAAAATTCTCAAGGTTTAAATTATTTTCTAATATTTTCAAAACTTCTGAATATCTGTTGAAACAATTCGTTTTCCCTCAAATTTTTCCAAATTCTGCAAAATGAAAAAAAATTCCTAATATTTTTCAGATTCTTTTTCGATATATTGTGAAATCTTCAAAACTTAAAGTAATTCTTTCAAAATAAAACCTCAATGATTTTAAATTTGTCCAGGAATCTTATTGTCAGTATCGGTAATTGTTTTGTTACCGCTGCCGGCGAGGTAGCAAAATGTTAATAACGGAATTATTTTCCAATTTTAATAGGTTTTTTACAATTAAAATGGTCTCTTTTATCAATACAAACAGTTTAACAATATCAAAGACTAAAAAACATTTTTACTTTTCAAATTTAGTTTTCAGACGAAAAAATGGATTTTATTTAATTTCGACTGATTTCAAATTTCGGTGTTTAATTTCAAACATTCTCATTTTGAAACCAGTTTAATTGAAAAATTTTATATTGTTTAAGGTAAAAACTAGTCAATTTCCAAAATTTAAGGCATTATTAAATCTACAACTTTTATTCTGAAACGTTATTTTGATTTTGAATCTTTTAATTTTGAATGATCCAGATTCAAAATTTTGGGCTTTAGAAATTACACTGAACAGCTGTTTGCCTTTTCAGGAAATTATAAGTAAATAATAAATTTGAAATCGTCTTGATTATCGACACCCCTTTTATTGAATACATCTCTAGCAATTACTTTTACTCATATTAGAAAAGCACCTTTTTTCATCATCAGATTTTTAATACAAAATCCTATTAAAAAAAGATTAATTATAAAATAATTTCATCGTATATTTGAAAGTTACATTTTCTAGTCGAGTAAAATCGAATATTATCATCAGCACTAGCCACATTAGTGATTTTTCTTCGATAAGAGATCACAATGGCTGTAAACCTATCAAAGTTCTACAAAAAATAAGCAGAAGCCAAAGATGAAAGGAATACTTAAAAATGATAAATTTAATAATTTTTCCCATTACTTTTCATTCTTTTCTAGTAGATACGGCATAATTGTAAATATATCTAGTTAATTTTATAAAATAAAAATCGCATTTTTTCAACTATATTGTTGCTTACTTAAGTATCTAATTTTTTTTTAATTCGTCTTTAAAATACTTGAAATTTT
The DNA here is from genome assembly GCA_932195095.1 of Andricus curvator. NCBI lineage: Eukaryota > Metazoa > Arthropoda > Insecta > Hymenoptera > Cynipidae > Andricus > Andricus curvator. The sequence goes on along the minus strand of CAKNYM010052170.1, from coordinate 545,088 downwards.
TTTGTTATAGACCGCTTGTAGTAGCACATCAAAGATAAAAAGTAATACACTTTCAAAAAAACAAAAATTTCTTTGTGCCGGAATTGATTATTTACATTTTAACCTTAAAATTTGTAAATAAAAAATATTAATTTAAACTATTAAAATATTTACGCTTATAGATATTCTGTGCCGATTTTTAAATTCAACAATTTTTCTGTGTAATTTAGATTATTTTACCGGCAATTATAATTAATTTTGCACTTTTAAATTGTGCGGGGAATCACGGAGCCAATGAATGATTATTCCTTGCACATGCGCACGAAGTTTAAGATGCCTGTCGGCTGTTACCACTATGTTACTAGTCTGGCAGGTAACGGATGCAAACAAGCCTCGCTAGTGAACTACGGCGATTATCCTTTTTACCAGCTAGGAAACTGACATACGAGTAACAATTCCTCTCATAACATGTGATCACTTAGGAACTTCTCACGATAGTAACAGGTTAGCTGGGTTCCGAGGTACCTGATGTGGCAACGTCGCCTCGCGCGTGTTAGTGTGTGTGTACATATACGTCAATCATATGTTGCGTTTTATTCAGACTGATCTGTGGTCAGATGTTACTTAAAAACAATGCCGAAAGTAAATAAAAAAACGAGTACAGATAATTGTACAAATGAACCTGCAATACTACAGGGTATCGCGGTGTTGTCACATCTGCTACGTAATGGCAAATACACCGTAAAACTTCGACGGTTTCAACGTAAAATTAATTTTTTGTAGCATTTGCGAGTATCCTTCGGACAATATTAAAGAGTGAAAATGTTCACTACATATTTTTTTACTATTACAAGTTGTTTCATGAAAATCTGTTTGTCAATTACAAAATCGCGAGTAATTCAATGACGTAAAATGTTAGGACGCCATAAGAACACATGTTAAAAGCCCGATTCCAAATTATTAATTTCTCTTTACATAGGTACCCTAGGCTCATGAAAATTCAACTGCATGTATTAAACACCATTACGAAGTGATATGCAAAGTTTTATCAAAATCTGTTTGTCAATTCGTTTTTGGCTACAACTCCCTCAAGCAATTTGTCCGGCATGTGTATGAATTTCTATGGTCATAATTATAACTTGTATCGTAGAAGAAATAAGATTCTTAGGGTCTGATCAGTGAAACATTTCGCTATAATCCGAATTAAGGGCCCGAATTCCATAACGCGCCGTCTATAAACTATGGTTGGTAATATGAAATGGGTGAAAGAGGGTGCGGTGAAAGTAACTTTACGATCTTAGATAATGTTCAAAACGTTTCCCGAAGATATATTTTAAAAAAGTTTGCGAATTTTGCAAAAGATAAACGGTGAGGTTCAATAATAACTTTATAAGTTTCAAAATCACTTTCATATTTCAGACTTAACACACTTTTCTCATGATTCAAAAATTCTAATTTTTTTCTCTGTTTACACAAAACTTTCCCCTTCTCCTCTTTCTGTAATTTTTCACTGCTATTATATTTTTGGTTTGAAATTAATTTGTGTTGGTCAAACATTCTACTGTTTGGTAGAGAATTTATTTATTTTGTTAAAAAGTCATCTTTTTATGAAAAATTCAACTTCTCCATTGAAATTTGAAATGCTTTGATAATAATGCTTTTTTCCTCTGGTTGAAGATTCATAATTCTAGTTAGAAATTTATCTATTTTGGTGAGAAGTCATTTCACTTTTTGTTGAAAATTAAATTTTTCAACTGAAAATGTAACTAGTCCATTTTAGGTTGCAAATCAAACTTTTTCAGTTAAAAATTCAACTATTCCATTTAGAATTCAGCAATTCTCTTAAAAGTTCGTTTTTCCTTGTTTGATGAATGATTTGTTTAACTGTAACTGTGGCTCTTCCATTGTTGGCAAAAATTCATATTTTAAGAAAAAATTGATCTTCTATAGTTCGAGATTTAGCTACTCATTTGAAAATTAAAGTATTTTGTTGAAAATCCATACATTTAAATTAGCAATGCAGTTTAATTTTTAAGCCAGAAAGACAAATTTTCAGGAGAATAGTGAAATATTTATTTCAAAAGAACCAATCTTTCTTCTAAAAAGACAAATGTTCAACAAGAGATTCAAATTTACAAGTAAATAAATAAATTTTTTACTTTATAGACAAAAAGTTGAATTTTTAAAACATGAAAGATTTTGCAGTCAAGAGAAGAGCGAAAATTTCAACCAATTGTTAAATTAAAAAAAAAAGGCGAATTCTATAGGAGAAAGCTTATTCTCTACCCCAAACATATGAATTTTCAACACAAAATGACGAGTTTTCAACAAACTAGTTGAATTTTTTAGTTGAAGTTTTGTATTTTTAGCAGAAAAAAAAGACAACGAATTTTCAACAAACTAATTAAAATTTCAACAAAAAAGATGGATCTGAATCACACGTTTTCATTTTTTCAAGCATTTAAAAAAATTCGTTAAACCCTCCCTCCTATACGTCATTAATCGTCAAAAAACATTTCTCCCCCCCCCCCCCCCATTTTACCGGGGAATGTGATGAATGTTCTGAACGGCCTCGCGTTCAAACAAGAATGGTTATTACGGTGGTCCAAAAATTCGACTTTCGATTTTTGGTGATGAAACTCCCCCATTTTGTTCGTTTTCCGGAAAAAGAAATTCCGTATTTTTTTTTTCAACGTTAACCCGTGCCCCGAGCTTTTTAAATTAACATGGGGTTTTAAATAGGAAAAGCTCGATTTTCAAAAAAATGGGAAAAAGAAGTACTTGTTATACATTTTTTGTCAATTAAAGTATTGTCACCTCTTGAGGAGTATTTAAGGAATAATTTTCACCCAATAGCTTTTAATTTTGACACACCTGAACCCCTTTAATTGTGCCCGGAAAATGTCCCAAAAAATGAAAAATAGCAGTTTTCTATCAAATTCATGCTAAAGACGGTATTTTAAAAAAAAATTTCAACATGAATTATTTTTAATTGATGAGTGACGAGTTTTAAAGTATATTTTAGATAATTTTAAATTGTTTAAACAATTAGTATTTGTTTAAACAATTTTTTCCCCCTGTAAATCGTGAAAAGTTATTGTCTTTCGGAATAAATCGTACAAAGTTGATGAATGTCAAGAGTAGTAGTTCTTGTTTAACTTATTTGGTAATTATTCAAACAATTTTCATTTGTTTAAACAATTTTTTCTCCCTAAAATCGTAAAAAGTTATTATTTTCTAAAAATAATGACACAATTAAAGAATGTTGAAAGCAATACATTTTTGAAGGATGTTTGGTAATTATTTAAACAATTTTGATTTGTTCAAACAATTTTTTCCCCCTGTAAAGCGTGAAAAATTATTACTTTCTGAAATTAATTACACAATTAAAGAAATTTAAGAGTAATATTTTTTTTTTCTACAGAATATTTAGCAATTTTAAAAATAATTTGTGTTGGTTTAAGCAATTTTTGTTTGTTTAAAAATTTTTTTCTCTGCAAATCGAAAAAATTTATTCTTTTCAGCAATTAATGACACAATGAACGAATTTTAAAAATAATATTTTTTTGCTTAAGATATTTTGAAATTATTTAAACAACTATTAATCATTCACTTGCACCTGTTCATAGGAAAGGTGGAGAAAAGTCTAGATTCTTTGAATCTCTCATACTATGTCGCTTAATATACATTATTTCCTTATCTCAGAACGTATTCATTTGAAAAATTATTCATTTTAACAAATATGATCTGAAAAAATATCTACTCATGACATACTGAAAAAATGGTTAATATTAATGATTATGAATTGCTTAAATGATTTCAAAATATCTTGAGCAAAAAAAAATTGTGTCATTAATTACAGAAAGTAATAATTTTTCACGCTTTACAGGGGGAAAAAATTGTTTAAGCAAATCAAAATTTTTTAAATAATTACCAACAGCCATACCACGCTGAAAAAACCAGTTCTCGTCAGATCACTGAAGTTAAGCAGCGTTGGGCGCGGTTAGTACTTGGATGGGTGACCATTCGAGAAAACCGAGTGCTGTTGGCACTTCGTGGGTGTGGTGAGCCCACACTTGTAGTTATTTTACTTCAAGCTATCAACCTAGAAACACTACCCGAATCGGGAAGTGTCACGCCTACCCTGAAAGGGAAATGGCTTAATGGTATACCAAACATCCTTCAAAAATGGTATTGCTTTCAACATTCTTTAATTGTTTCATTATTTTCAGAAAATAATAACTTTTCACGATTTTAGAGAGAAAAAATTGTTTAAACAAATGAAAATTGTTTAAATAATTACCAAATAAGTTAAACAAGAACTACCACTCTTGACATTCATCAACTTTGTACGATTTATTCCGAAAGATAATAACTTTTCACGATTTACAGGGGGAAAAAGTTTGTTTAAACAAATACTAATTGTTTAAACAATTTGAAATTATTTAAAATAATTCATGTTGAAAATTTTTTTTTAAATACCGTCTTTAGTATGAATTTGATAGAAAACTGCTATTTCGCATTTTTTGGGGCATTTTCCGGGCACAATTAAAGGGGTTCAGGTTTGTCAAAATTAAAAGCTATTGGGTGGAAATTATGCCTTAAATACTCCTTAAGAGGTGACAATACTTTAATTGACAAAAAATGTATAACAAGTACTTCTTTTTTCACTTTTTTTTTTAAAATCGAGCTTTTCCCATTTAAAACCCCATGTTAATTTCAAAAGCCCGGGGGCACGGGTTAACGTTGAAAAAAAAAATTACGGAATTTATTTTTCCGCTAAACGAACAAAATGGGGGGTTTTTATCACCAAAAATCGAAAGTCGAATTTTTACAGGTATAAATTTGGACCACCCTAGTGGTTATATATTATTTTTCCTCTACTTGTAGCAGAAAACCATAAAGAATATTTTCTGGAAATTTCATAGAAAATGTAAAGACATGGTTGAATTAAGGCAAGTTTAAATTGACGAAAAGAAAAAAAATATTTTTTAAAAAGCGGGTTTTTCGAGTTTACTTCGAAAGCGGCAAAAACTGCACCTTCTTGTTCATAGAAGAAAAGATTTACAAATAAATTTCATACAAGAATATATACTTTTAATATAAAAATTCTAAACTTGTTTTCAAAGTGTACAAGGGCAAACGCTAATCAACGTAAAAAATATATGAGCTGTTATAGAATCCGGCCCCTCAATTTATTTATTTGTAAAACTTACAGAAGCTGCAACCTTGCGTGCAAGAGTTTTGACCATTGTGCAAAAATGTTGGTGAATAATTGATAGGACTTGCCTGAAAACACATAATTTATTTTTACATTTACACTTTTAACCTAAGAATTAGGTTTTGAATGTGAAAAAAAATGAAAAGAAACATTTTTGCATACTCACAATTACAGGACAGCCAGCCAAGCAGGCTTTAAAGTCTTGAAACCACTTGTCCTGGTTATCGTCAGGAAGAACAGATGTATTAATTAGATGTATGTAAGCTTGAATATTGTAGATATGGTATATTTTCTAATATTATTATCTATTATATTCAGCGAGCAGTTATTTTTTAATTTTATCAAGGACAAAACTGCCTTTATGAGGGAGCAATTTTTTAGGTTATTATGAATCAGGGACTTTAGGGAGGCTATGAATAATTGTGAAAAATAAAATTAATGAATATAAACTCACCCTAGTGGAGGCGGAAATTGCAAACGGAAATAAAGTTGCGAATACTATGAAAATAAAATATACCAACATTATTTTGCGGTATTACCTTTAGATTATGAATTTTCTTCGACTCTTCCAAAAACATTTAACAATTTAGAACTAATTTTAATATTGTTATTTTTGATCGCTGATGCACGGATCTGAATTATGATTTCCAAAATCGATGAAAAAAGTTTATCGCCTTCTTTCGAAATCCACAAAAATGTTTAGAAAATTTCATAATTAACAATATGGCGGCGGTTTTCCTGCCAATATTGATAGTCGATTTTTTCAAGTAACCTAAATTTATATTTTTTGCGAATTTTCGAATAAAAACGCAAATAACAAACAAGTTGAATATCTATTCAAAAATTGACTCCGATGAACATCTTCAAAATTAAATTAGCTTAAATTAAAAAAAAAAAACTTTAAAAACTTCTTTATAACAATTTCGCTCTAAATCTGGGCTGAAATGAATGAAAATTATTTATTTGAATATTTAAAAAAAATATCACTTACTCAGAAAAAACAAAAATTTTAAACTTCTCCTCATATTGAAAAATGGATGCAATTTAACACAACTTTTCTGCATCTGAATAGCTAGACAATGATAATTGAGGTTACTCAAATTGTCACACGCATATAAGCCTGGAAAAATAACATGTGCCAAAAACATACTTCCGTAGTTTCTCATCACGAATTTAGGACAAAAACAGGAAACGGAAAATGAAAAATGAAAATATTTGACTTTATTTTCATTGACATTCTTTCTCTATAAAATTCTTGTCAGCATGGCAATTCAAATTTCAAAAAATGAGGAAATGTCTACAAAAGAGGAATATATGTATCTACATGACTTTTCATATTATAACGTTTTTATAATTTTTTCGAGGTTTCTTATCACAAATTTAGGTCAAAAACAGGAAATCGAAGATGAAAAATGAAAACATTTGTCATTATTTTCATTGACATTCTTTTTTTAGAAAACAGAGTACCAGACTGCAGGCCTTGGCCTTCTTTGGAATACGTGGAGCTAGAATTATGGTTAGCACAGTAATGCAATTTTCAAAAAAATAATGAAATATATACAAAAGAGAAATATGTATCTACATGAATTTTCGTATTATAACGTTTTTAGTGGAATTTATTTTTCTTCAGTAGAATGAATTTCTCGAATTTCTCTGCTCTCACCCCCCAGTTTTGTTCGAATGCCCAAAAAAAAATCTCTAAATTTGCGCAAAATCGGTTAATATTTAGGGGTCGCGCAAAGACCATGATGTTTCCCATTGATTTAACATGGGAAAAAGTCAGCTTTTTGTAAATCTAATATTTAAACCTGATAATATATTACAAATATTTCCGTGTTTCATTATATTTTTTTCAGAATTCGTCAAAGAATAAGAATCAATCATAAATTTTGAGGTTAAATAATTTTCAGCCACTCTTATGGGTCCCCAAAGAAAACCCCATAAGTGACAAATGTGAAGTTTACGTAATATTGCGGTTTATTGACATATGACATATGAAATATGTGTTTTGGCGAGATCTACAATTTTGGTGAAAAATTTTTTTTTCAAAATTAATATTTTTTCAGATTTTAAAGAAAAATTAAATTTTAGAAACTTCAAAATGATTAATAACTTAATTTATATTGATCCGCGCCAAAAATCCTTTTAATGCGTTGAAAAAAAAGGTAATTTTCAACAAAATAAGGTAAACGTCCCAGTAATCGTGACCTCAGTTCCAATAATTTCTATTGGCTATTATAAAATGCTAAAAATAAGTGGGTTTTTTCATTAAATGTTATTTTAACATATTTTTTTAACAATATATATTTAAGTCATATCCAAGTTTCACGATTACTAGGACAATCACCTTAGTTCATTGTCAAATAAAAAGATGAATTCTCAAAGAGAAATGTACTATTTGATAAATTTTCTAATTTAAAAAAAAATTTCAGACTAGAAAAAATTATTTCGAAAATTCAAAAAAATATTTCAAAATTATAAAAATTGGCTGAAAATATTGTGCATTATTGGTGAAAAATTTCGGAAATATTTCGAAATGTTTTGAAATCTTCAAAAATTAATATTTACTAATGAAAAAAAATCATTACAAATATACCCGGGAATCTTAAGAAAAGTTTTTTATTTACTTGATATCTTTTAAAAATCTTCAAACGCTTAGTTTTTTCTAAATCATCAAAAATCTACATTTTTTTAAATTCTTCGAAATATTTTCGAAATTTTAATTATTTTGCAACCGTATAAAAACTTCTAAGCCTGAAAAATATCTTTCTTGATTATTTAACTTTATCCTAAAATTGCTTAAAAATTCTATAAAATAAAAAAAAAATTCTTTCAAAATCCGTTGTACTGAAGAGTGATCCACTTGAAAATCCAGATAATTGGAAGTAATTTAAGTAATCCAAGTAATTAACTTATAATCTATATCTTTTTTAGTTTAAATTCATGTATTTTGTTAAAAATTCGCCTTTTTCAGTAGAAAATTAATCTTCCTTAAAATTCACGATTTTGGTTAAAAATTCCACTTTTTGGTGAAAAATTAATCTAATTTGTAGGAAATTTAACAATTTTGTTGAAAAGTCATTTTTTGTTTGAAAATTCAATTGTTCTTTTTAAAATTCGTCTTTTTGGACTGAAAATTTAACGATTTTGATCGAATAATTTATTTCTTTGCTTGTAAAATTTAACTATATTATTGAAAATCGTTTATTTTTTATTGAAAATTAATTTTTTTAATTGAAAATTTAAGTATTTCAGTTGCAGATTCTTCACTTTAGTTGAAAATTTGGGTTTTTTGGTTGAAAATTAACTTTTTGAACTTAAAGTTTAACTTACACATTGTTGATTGTAAGTTTTTCTTTTTCAGTTGAAAATTAAACTAGTGAGTTGAAAATTCATCTATTTTAAAATTTGTCGTCTTTGGTAGAAAATTAACCTTCTTGGTTGAAAAATGAACTACCTGGTTAACATTCAAACTACTTGTTAAAAATTCACTTTTGAGTTTAAAAATTTTTTCGAAAATTCATTGTTTTTTGGTTGAACATTTATTTTTAAAAAGTAGATTTAACTACTCCAGTCGAAGATTCTTCATTTTAGTTGAAAATTCTCCTTGATTAAAAATTTGACTATTCTGCTGAATATTCCATATTTTTGTAAACAAAATTTTTTTCGCAATAAAAATTTAAATGCTTCAATTATTTAGAAAATTTATATTTTTTAGTTGAAAATTCAACTGTTTAGATAAAAAGTTATCTTTTTAGTTGAAAATTCAACTGCTTGCTTAAAAATTCATGCATTATTTTTAAATTCATATTTTTTGGAATAAAATTAATCTTCTCGGTTGAAAATTTATATTTATGATTAAAAAATAAATTATTTGGTTAAAAATTATTCTACTTTGTAAAAAACTAATCTTTTCGGTTAAAATTGTTTGTTTTTTTTGTCGAAAATTCAATTCTTTGGTTAAAATATAATCTACTTTGGTTGACAATCAACATTTTTGTGTTGAAAAAAACAATTTGGTTGAAAAGTATCCTTTTTGGTTGAAAAGTTAAAAGGTTTTGTTGAAAATTCGTCTTTTTGGTTGACTTCAACTGTTTTTTTATTTGGAATTAAAATTTGTCAATTTTTTGTTTGAAGATGCTTGATTTCAGTTGAAAATTCATCACTTTGTTTGAAAATTTAACTATTTTAGTGAAAAATCATTGTTTTTTAGTTAAATATTTATTTTCAAACTGAAAATTTAACTACTCCATTTTTTGTGAAACTTTTATCTTTTTTCTTAGAAGATTCAACTATTTAGCTGAAAATGTATCTTTTTCAGTTGAAAATCGATAAATTTTGTTATACATTCGTTTTTTCCGATAGAAAATTAATGTTCTTGGTTAAAAACTTCACGATTTGGTTGAAAATTCAACAATTTTTTCAAAAAGTAGTCTGTTTTAGTTGAAAATTCGCGTAAGTCTAGCTTATGCGGAGTAATCCACCATAATTTTATGTAATCCGGAGTAATCTTAGGTCATCCAGACTAATTCTGTATATAGAGGTAATCCAGGGTAATCCAAAGTAATCCGAAGTAATCCACCTCCGCTGGACCGCATTTTTAGGAGTTGTTTCCCCCTCGTGAAAAATATAAATAAATTTAGGATTTTTCATCCAAACTTATGACTAAATATTGGAAAAATTCAGTAAACTGGCGAAAGTATATAAAGCTCAATGCATGTGGATTTTTTGGATTTCTTGTATCAATTTTGGATTGAAAATTCTAAAATTGTGATCTAAAATGGAAGCCAAATTCTTGAGAAATTTAATAAACTGACGGATTCCAACGAGACTTCGTATACTAGAACTTTTTATGGGTTTCTGATCACAAATTTAATATCAAAACCGCTGTATTCCCAATTTCAATTCCTGCTTCTTGAAGATTTTTTTTCCTAGTGCATTTTTGTCACTGAAATGTTCTCCAGTACCCGAACAAATTCTTATCTCAATTACAAGGTTTTTGCGAATTTTTTCCGAAAACTGTAGTGAACACGGAAAAAATTAGATAGTTAGATTCACTTTTATGTATTGTTAACTTGAAGTTTACTTGTTCGCATTGCACAAGAAACAATTCAAATAGTTTTTGATACTGAATGAGATAGTGATCTCAAAATATACAAAGTCTAAAGTCAGCATGACTACTTCAAATTGTAAAAAGAAAGATTACTAGAACAAGTAGCTTCAATAACTATTTGAAATATTACATTTGAACATGTAAACTGTATGAATAACTAATTTTCATAGTAAGCAAAGAATTGTGAGTTTGACTTTTGCAAGTGAGCTCGATCTGTTTTTTCGCATTGCAATAAGCACTGCGCGAGATTGTTAGCCTTACTATTTGAAATTGTAAGTAAGTTCAGTGGCACAACTAGAAACGTGTAGGCTCGGTCCGCAACATTTTTTAGGCGGTCCGTTTCAAATTAAAAAAGAAGGACGACTTATAACTTGCTTATCAGTAAAACAACAGATTTTCGCTTCTCAATCTATAAGACAGACCGCGCACTGACATTTTAAAAAATTAAATAAATTATCGGAAACTATTTTATAATGTTTTCTCTTTTATCATAATATCAGTTGAGATAATCATTATAAATGAACATAGTGAATAACTCTACTTTATACTTCAATACTGTTTTTTTGTTTTGTACAAAATTTTCAGAATTTAAAAATATTCTGAAGAATTATATATAAAAAGAATACTTTTTTTGACATTATTTCTACTATGGAATTTTCTGCTTATGATATTTTTAATTTCTTATAACACTAAAATTGATTAGGATCGTACTTGATTAAGCCACCTAGGTTCAAATATTATATTATTTGGAAGAATTTTTTTTTAGTAAAATAATACATTGTTTTCGACATATCATTTTTTGAACCAATAATAAAAAAATAATTTGTAATAAAATTTGAGTTCAAATTAATTTCCAGTTTTAACGTAGTAATAATTTTTTCAACCTTTTCACATTGATATTTGTAAAAATTACTACCATTTCATGAAAAAAAAAATATTTTCTAATTTTTTTTCAGATTTTCAACAACAATAAAATCTAACATACTACTATGATATCGCGAGCTTTGATATTACAGGGTTCATAGCGTAAAAAGAGCTCAAAATAGGGGAAATAGGGTGGTTTTCGCACGAAAAAGGGGAAAATAGGGGAAAGATTAAACATTTATTTTCATATGTCGAAAAGAACAAACAACCTTTTTGTAAGAAATGTTACATTTTTAAATAACTTTTAATGATTTTTCAATGATTTCTGCCATCAAAGATTTATTTTTAAAAATTGGATATACTTAGATCGTTGGAAACCCATCCATAGTGAAATAAAAAAGTCCGGGAAAAAATAAAATTAGTTAAATACACAATTTTGATATGTTTGACATCGTTCTCATAAATATTTCTTTCCAAGACTTGTCATTTCATCCTTACTATAATTAATACTTTCAATCTAAATTTAAAACAATTGAAATTAGTTAATATCTTCTGTTCTCTTTCTTAAATTTACAATTATTATTTTTTTTTTTTAAATTTGCCTTATTAAAAACTTTTGGAAAATATAAAAAAACATGTTTTTTGGATTGATTCGAACCTGAAATTGAGTCACGTTGAACCAAAGAAACATGTTATTATTTTTTATTCATGGGAAACATTTTTTTCTTGGTGTTTATAACGTTCGAAAATCGCAAAAAAAGATATGAAATCCCAAAAATCCTAATTCACGACAAACATTTTCTTCCGAAAAATAAAAATAAAAAAATGTTTCTTTGGTTCAAGCTGAATAAATTTCTGTTTCGACATATTCAACTTTTTTTCAAATGTGTGCATATGACTCAATCCAAAAAAAAACATGTTTTTGCACATTTTCAAAAAAATGGTAACTGAGCAAGAAATTTATTTTTAACTTTCGCAATTTCAAATTTTCAACGAGTAAGATAATTTTTGAACAAAATAGTTGAATTGATGAATTAAGAACAACAGTTTTTAACCAAAAATCGAATAGTTATATTTTCGTTTCAAAAAATTAATTTTCAATTGAAAAAACTGAATTTTCTCCCAAATTGTTGAATTTTCTACAATGCAGTTGATTTTTCAACACGAAAATATGAACTTATAATTAAGAAGTTAATTTTCAACCAAACATTACAATTGTTAGTTAAAAAACCTACTTTTTAACAAGCAAGAAAAAACTTTATCTAAAATGATGAATTTTTAACTAAGAAATGAATTTTTAACAAAGTTGTTCAAAAATCACCAAACTATTGAATTTTCCAGAGAAAATTCTAATTTTCTACAAAACAGTTGAATCTTTAACCCAAAAACACGAATTTTCAACAATAGTTGAGTTTTCAAACAAAAAAGATTTTTTAGCCAATGAAGAAAAAAAATTGTATTCAAAATGTCGAATTTTAAAGCAAGAAGATTATTTTTCTACAAAAAAGGACGAATTTTTAACAGATGACATAAATTTTTAACCAAATATTTGAATTTTTAAAATGAAAAAGATCAACTTTGAACCAAAAATGGAATTGCTACATTTTCATTTCAAGAAACTAATTTTCAAATGAAATAACCAATTTTCTACCTATTTATTGAATTTTCGTGCCAGAAAAAGTACTTTCTATAATACACTCGTATTTTTAACTTAAAAATATAAGCTTTCAATACAAAAAATAATTTTCAATCAAAAATTGCAATTTTCAGTTTGAAAAAGTGCATTTTTAACAAAGTAGTTTGATTTTCAACCAAAAATACAGCTTTTCAACGAAATAAATATATTTTCAACCAAATAGCTACATTTTTAACCAACTTTCTGCCAAAAAATATAACTTTTGAACGAAATTTGAACATGCAACCAAATAGTTGAATTTCCAACTAAAAAATATCAATTTTCAAACACAAATGGAATAGTTCAATTGTGAGTTTAAAACTTTCAAAAAAAAAAAGTTTAAAATTTTCAACCAAAAAAAGTTTCAACAATAGTTAAATTTTCAAGTAAAAATTTAAAAAAATTAAAAATTGCTCAAGTTAGAATATTTAAAATTGCATTTGATGAGTTTGGAATATTCCATTTTTTAATTAGGTATTTAACTTTGTACATTTCAACTAAAATGTATTAATCTTCTAATACTTATTTAAAAAATAATATATATTTTGTAACTGTTCCAATTTTATATTGGATAATAACTTCTGTCGGCAGTTTTCACATTTTCAACTTGCTTTGAAATGTTTCATCTTCAAATTTGTTTAAGAGTATTTATTTTTAATGGTCTGGACTTGGAACGTGTACCTTAGTTATTGATGAATAATTTATTTAAGTGCTTTAATTGCTTTAGTTATTATTCAATAATGTGTACAATTTCAAATATCGTATATTTAAAGAGAAAAGGGGAAAAGGGGGAAGGTTTTTGAGAATAGGGGGCAAAAGGGGAATGTCAAGAAAAAAGGGAAAACTAAGAAAAACAGGGGAAGACTGTGCACCCTGATATCAATTTCTCGGAACCGATTTTTTGTTTGTTTTAAACAGTTTTTATTCCTAATTTAGCATCCCCATATCTCATGAGAAAAATTTTATTTGTGCAAAAAATTTAAATTTAAATCACAATTCAACGTTTGTCCCATCTTAAAATAGTGATTTCGATGTTGCATTTGATATATTATTACGATTTTTAAACTATTTTTTATTTATATATCAGTTATGTAAATGAATGTTGCGTTGCAAATAAAGTGAGATGATAATAAAATCAAATCAAAATTCCAAAACTTTCATTCGAAAAGATTTTTTCAAGCCTTAATTTTCAATAATACAAAATATGTACTTTTTAAAAATTGTAATTCAATTCATTTTATAATAAGATACATATAAATTACTAATAATATATTTACTGTGTGAGTTAATACTTCTAAGCAAAATATTTTTCCCAAGCTCGTTACAAAATATTAGAAACCATCAGTAAGAGATTAATTTAAAAAATTTTAAGTAATTATTTATTATAATTTCTTAGCTGGCCACGTTTTTCTCAGAGAAACCGCTTGACCGGGAGTTTGTCAGAAAAATCTAAGCGGTTCCGTAGCTCACTTGACTAACACGTGCGCTAGATTTAGGTTGTAGGACAGGTTTTAGGTAGTTAGATAGGGTTCGATTCCCCAGCGGGGGCGATTTTTCAAAGTGTTTGAGCGTGCGATCATATGTGTAAGCCTCTGTGCGTGCAATTGTGTAAGAGTAATCGTAAATTAAGTGCAGTAATCATATATAAAATAATTTGTTTCTTTTCAAATCGATCGACGTTTCACATCACTTTTGTTGTCGAAAGTTTCGAGCTAATCTATTTATAAATCGTGTATAGAATGCGTGCAGTGCATATATACATATACATATATGCGTTACAATGCGAAATCGGCAAAGTTACTCTTCACAGAAGTAAGGCATACTACACGAAATAGTAACTCTTATTCTCCTGAGTGTGGACGGTTACCAACTGGTGCAGTGCATCCTGCTATGTGAAATCGTTCATCCTACCCTTTTAAGAAGTCAGTTGAAATAACCTGAATGCGAAATAGTAATTTTAACAAAATTCACCGACGAAAAGCTGAGGTTCAATTTAAAATAGTTAGAGCTGCTGGTTCACAGAGTTTTGTTAACGATCCACTTTTTTCCATTAATTGAGTAGAAATTACCTCTCAGGAAATAATTTATTAAAATTTCCAAAAAAGTACATGTTTATCAAATAATTCATGCAGTTCATAAGTTTTCAATTTTCATAAGCTTTCATTATAAGATTAAAACATAATGGCTATGATAGTTATTTGACTTTATTTGCGTAAATTTAGTTGAGTAAAGTCGGTTAGGGTACGGGATAGATTCAGTGAGGTACTTTCTCTACTTACCAAACGCGCACTAAAAAAGAAAAAATGTGGCGCATTTTTCCTTGAACCGGCTCTGTACTTATACAAAGTAACCACGAAAGTTTGTTACAATAACGAAGATTATCACGCAGATTATAATTTAAGCCACCCCTCGTATAATACCGTGTTAATCGTTAAATTTTAGAAAAAGAAGCACAATTTAAAGAAAAATAGTTGAATTTTCAACAAAAAATGAAATAGTTAAATTTTCAGTAGAAAAATTAATTACAAAAAAAAACTAACTCTCGACCAAAAAGAAAACTTATTTTCAATAAACTAGTTTTATATTCAAAAAAAAAAATCAAGCTTCAACTTATTTGTTCACATTTCTTCTAAATAC
>CAKNYM010052170.1:506201-519092 GCA_932195095.1 Andricus curvator | reverse complement strand
GTACCAGGATAGCAAGAATGAAACCTGCGACAAAAGCATGACTAGTGTTCTTACTATTATAGGCATATTTTTTTCTCCGTGTATGAAGGTCATTGTTTAATAAGTTACGATGTGAACTGAAGTTAGCAGAACAATTATTTGTGAATGAAAAATGTTTTAATAAAATTATTCAAAATAATAATGGCTTTGCTGACTTCAGTTTATATCATTACATATTTAAAATAAATCTTTCATACCATGACATTTTGAATTTATTTATTTTTATATCACCTTCGCCAAATTTGCAAACGGGGTAGATAATAGTGCAATTTAATTATGTGCCAAGCCTCTGATTTTTCGAAGGTCCCAGTAAGAAGTTACGGGCTTCTAAACAGTGCGTTTTTTTACCAATTTTCTAACTGACAAAGAGAATTATATTATGAAAAAATAATTCAACCATAAATTTATAGTAGATTCTGATACACCATTGTATGACAATTAGTCGTGTTAAGTTTTTACATTTTACGTATAATAGTTTTATCAGAAAAAATGTTAAAATGGTACAAAATCACAGGTTTTCACGTTCACTTCAAAAACAGTCTGTGCCCATTATTTCCTCTTATATTTAATTATACAGTGGTAAAATTAAATATTTAAAGGTCACTTAATCATTGCGTCGTCCCCAGGTTCAAATTAAACATATGCTTTGTCTGCTTAGAGCCATTTATCAATGTGTGTGAGAAACGCCATTTTTTGCACCCGTGCACCTTTGAATATCATTTAAAATTATTAAACAATAATTTATCCACCATAAAGCGCTAAATCAACTCTAAATGAACTACTATTTACTATATTTAAAAATCAGATTTTTTAAATATCTCGGCAACACGTTTCCGACGAAAGTCAGTGGACTTACCTATTTTAATATAATTTATTAAGCTTTTGTTTAAAGACAAAATGACCCATTATTTATTTTTAAACTAAATAAAAAATTCTCGTTTACTAAATTGTGATAAAATGAAATTAACTCCCGAATTTAAATCATTTCAGGAATTTTAAGCGTGCAAAACGAATCGTTGGTAACTCATCAAAGTATTGAGTGTCAAACAGATCCCTATATTGAAGAAGTAAACAGCAACGATGATACTAGTTGTAATGTTTTGTTCTGTTGGAACGGAGAGAACAATGCCTCCACTCAAACAGAAATACACGTTCGCCAAAAAGTCAAACAAATTAAAATTATTGTGGAGGAAAAAGTTCCAACAGTGAAAACGAAAGAGACTAAATGTGGTCCAGATTTTGAAACATCGCGCGGATTTATGGGCTTCCTTGATATAAAATCGGACACAACTATGAAGCAACTAGCTGGAGTAACATTTGCCTTTTTTGCTACTCTCTTTAGCCTCATCGAATTAGGCAAGGATGGACAACCTCTTTACTATAGAAAACTTGGCAAAGAAAACAGACTTCTACTGTTCTTGATGAAGGTGAAATTGGGAATTTCTTTTTGTGCCCTGGCATGTCTTTTTCAAATACATACCACTACAGCATCTGATATCTTCTTCGAAATGTTGGAAACGATCTCAGTTAAAACGAAGACTTGGATATTCTGGCCCTCGCAAGAAAGTGTTAAAAGAAATCTTCCATTAATGTTTCATATGTATCCCAATTGCAGATGCATAATTGATTGTACTGAGTTACGAACTGAAACACCACCAACAGTGGAGCAAAGAGTACTTATGTATTCAAGCTATAAAGGATCGCATACGATTAAATACCTGATAGTTATTACACCAGATGGGTACATTTGTAAAATTTCGAAAGGTTATGGAGGTAGAACTACCGACAGCTTCATTACAAACGACAGTGGGTTTTTGAAGTTAATAGAGCCAGGCGAACAAGTTTTAGCCGATAAAGGTTTTCCACAAATTAAATCTGAGTTGCATAAACGGAAAGCTACACTTGTGATTCCTCCTATGGCATCTACTTCACAATTTACAAACGAAGAGATCGATGAATCCTACAACATTGCTACTGTCAGAATTCACGTGGAAAGAGCAATCCAGCGAATAAAGCTATCGCGAATATTAAGCCATATTCCGGTGCATTTGTTTCCTCATATAGATGCAATCATGCACGTATGTTCAGTTATAGCTAATACCCAACCTCCTTTAATTAATGAGCGCAATGACAATTTGTAAACACATATAATAACTTGATATATTATATATTAGTATAAAAATAAATACACTTTGTTAATTATTAGGGTGGATGCTGTACAACAATTTTGATAGTAAAACGTTTCAAATCGATTAATTGTAAATATAAATTATTGACAGATTTTGAAAATTGAACTACACACATATAATTTAAAGATTGAATAATAATTGACTATAGAAAACTTTGAGAATGAAAAATTCCTAATCTGCTGAAAATTAAAAGCGTTTCAAATTGAAACTTTCAAAATTGCAATCGTTCGAACTTCAAATATTTTACTATTTCGCATCAAAAGCCTTATTATTTAAGAATTATAAATTTGGGATTGCAGGTTTATAAATTATTACAATTTTCATATAAATTTTAATTCGTAGAATCATAATAAGACGACCCTGATAATTGAACACTTTTCAAAATCAACAATTTCAAAATAAAAACTTTTAAAAATTCATCTTTCAAAATTGAGCAATATTTGACTGTTTATTTAAAATTAACAATTGCTGAATTTTAAATTTTTGAAGTTTTTATTTGAAATATATAAACATTTTTTTCTTACTTTTCAGCGGACATCCTGATTTAATTAACTTCTTAAAATATAATTGGCAGCATGTAATTGTAATAAAATAATTCCATCTTTGGAATATATTCACTTAGAAATATTTTATCTCTTTTAATTTCTAAGTGAACATGGTCTTTGCTCGAGTATACAAAACAGTGACACTTTCTCATGCCCAATATGTACATCGATACTTGCACCTGAGTGTAATATTGATGTGTCTCTTTCAGCTCTATCTCGCCATTTTCGTTGAAAAAAAGGTAGGACACTTTAGATTCTTTGGATTCACGATGGATTATATTATCATCTTTGCACGTATATGGGCATTTGATCTCCAACAAAGACATTTCATCGAGAATCACACCATCCGGGCTTGCTGCTAAAAACGGCTGATTTAATTTAATGACGAGTCCTACTGAATCTACTTCACAGCCAGTCCAAGCGGTGAAAAAATCTCGTGCATCAGATTCGGTATCCAAACCATATGCCATAGATGGAAGAAGTCGACCATCAAATTTCGAATTTTTAAATTGCGCCGCAAGACCTTCAAAATTCTTTTGTCTTGTTTTAATCTGATGAGCTTTTTTTGAGCATGTAATCCTCATTGATCTTTGAAAAAACCATTCATAGCAGTCGGATTGACCAACCGATTCGATACAAATTCTTAAGAAATCTTGTTTTGTGACGCGAACTTTTTCGTAAGAATTTTGAAGTTCTTCTGGGCATTCCAATTTCTTAAAAATAATTCGACCAGAATCATTATACTGAACAGTATATGTTCTGTGTGTTTTTTCTATAAACTGCTGTTGGTACATTTTTTCGCATACAATTCGCAACTTATCAAGTCTAATATTCTCTTCTTCACGGGTTAGACTTCTCTCTAATTTAAGATCTTCCTCAGTTTGTATGTATCTACTGAAAAGGCAATTTATTTCTGAAACTTCTTCTGGAACGTTTTGAAGATCTTCAAATTTAAAAGCCTTTTCTTGTTCGATTGTGAATAATTTTTGCTTGAATAAATTATCAATTGTCGATCCTTTCTGGTACTTTTCCGCCTGTTTAGAAGTTGGTTTATTCCATGATTGTGGTGCATCGGTTTTCGATATAGTGCACTCATTATTTATATAAATGCAAACCGCGGCAACGTGCTTGCAACCTCGTTTAGATTGACCTGCTTTGCAACCACAAGTCGAATTTGAAATCGAACGATCATTTCGAAGCTGAAATCAATCTTAATTATTTGTTTTCTCCTTAGGCATACTTAAAAATTCATAGGGATAAAATGAAATGTTACGTTATTTACTTCGATCTTTATATCATATGGTGACTCTGTAACTTTTGTTTGGGGCAATACCTTTCCAGTTATAAACCTATAAGGACCGTCAATCGTTTCGGAAATATCCGATACGTGATTGCTTTCAAAAAGCTTCTTTCCTAAAAGGGTCAATGAATTGAATAGAAAAATGTTTATATTTTTTCCTGGTACCATATCTTTGTAAATCCTTGTTGAGGTCGGTTATTAGGAGGAATTAGTGTAAATTATTATTTTTTTTTTCATTTCAAAAACTTTCAAAATAATGCACTGGAATATATGCAAATAATTATTTTTTAAATTTTTTTACTTTGAATTCTAATTTTAAAAAAACAATTTAATTTTCATAACGGGGGAGTTTACCACTCAACAGACAGCACGATCTGTTTGGGTCCGAGTTCTGCGAAAATTTAAATTTGATAAAACAAAAATAGCTTTTTTTTTATACAAATTATTAATAAAAGTTTATAGTTTCTTTGTAAAATAAAGTAAAAGAATAAGTCATTCAGTTTAAAGAGAAAAAATTTAATATTTTAATTACTGGTCACTTTTTCTTGCGTAGTTCTGAATTTTACAAACATAACATTATTGTCTACTGAAAAAAATTCAAAGTGCGTGCTTTGATAACATTCTCTATTTTTTTCACCGAATAGTAGAATTTTCAACTAATAAAGATAAATTTTGAACCAAAAATGAAATAGTTCAGTTTTTAACCAAAATGATGAGTTTTCAAACGAGAAGATTAAGTTTCTATTAGAAAAATACATTTTGAACAAAACACATAAATTTTTAACTAAATATTTGAAGTTCTAACCAAAAAAGGTAAATTTTCTACTTCAAGAAACCAAATTTTCAACAAAATTGTTAAATTTTCAACTAACAAAAATCAATTTTCAACCAAAAATGGAATAGTTAAATTTTCTGTCAAAAACATTAATTAACATTTAATTAACATGAATTAATTTTCAACTGAAAAAAAAAAAAAATTTCAATAGAATAGTTGAATTTTCAGCCATAGAGATGAATTTTCAACTAAACTAATGAATCTTTAAAAACAAAATTACTTTTTAACAAAGTAGCATAATTTTGAACAAAAAAATATGAATTTTCAACGAAAAAAAAATGTCAATAAAATAGTTAAATTTTAATCAAAAGAAATGAATTTGCAAATAAAAAAAAATTTGCAACCAAAAATGTAATAGTTCACTTTTCAGTTAAAAAAATAATTTTGAGCCAAGGAAAAAGAGGTTTGAACGAGATAGTTGAATTTTCAACCAAAAATCATGAATTTTTAACGAAGAAGATGAATTTTCAAACAAAAAGATTAATTTTCTACCAAAAAGTCGAGATTTCCACTAAAAAGTTAATTTTTAGCAAAACAAAATATTTTCTACAAAGTAGTTAAATTTTTAATCAAAGAAATGAATTTTTAACCAAAATAAATGAATTTGCAAACAAAAGAATAATTTCCTTAAAAAAAGTCAATTTGCAAACACATAGTTAAATTTGCAACGAAAAAGATCAATTTTCAAGAAAAGAAAAAGGAATTAAAAAAAATTAGTTAAATATTCAACCGAAAAATGATTTTTCAACCAAAAAGATTAATTGTTAAGCATCAAGATTAATTTTCAACCAAGAGACGAATTTTCAAAAATATATATGAATTTTCATCCAAATGGTTCATTTTTAAACTGAAAGAGGGGAATTTCTAACCGAAATTGAATATTCAAAAAACCACGTAAAATGTAATAGTTGATATTTAAACAAAAAAATTATTTTTAATTAAAAACCGTTGAATTCAACTAAAAAGGACGAATTTTGAACAAATCATGTAATTTCTCAAATAAAAAGATCAATTTTTAACCAAAAATGAAACAAATAAAAGATAAATTTTCAACAAAACAGTTAAATTTTCAACGAAAGAGAATAAACTTCAACCGATAAAATTTTAATAAAAAACAGTTGAATTCCACTAAAAAAAATAAGACGATTTTTCTCCAAAACAGTTTGTTTTTTAATTTTAAAATAGGGTTGTTTTTAGTTTTCGATATGAAAAAACAGAAAAATTTTGAAACGTTCTTTCAGTAAACAATAATGTTATGTTGATGAAATTCAGAACTATGCAAGAAAAACTGACCGTACTTAGAATATTACATTATTTCTTCTTAAACTGAACAACTGATCCGAACAGATCGCGCACTCTGGATTTAAATTATTTAGAAAAATGTAATACACTTAATCACTCATAATATATTACAAACACTTGAAAAAATATATGTTGAGAGAATATTCAAAAATAGTGTTCGCGTTCTGGCAATAAATTTAATTAAGTTTTTTGATGAGTACTTAAATACCTATAGATGAAATTAATTCTATATTCTAAGACACAACAATTTTAAATATATAATTTCTAGGATTCTCGACACAATATATGAAATAGGTATCTATGCTATAAATATATATTTCAAACACTTTGAAAACTTTTATGTTATCATAATATCTAAATTATTTTCGAAATAAATACAATTTACGATAGATTTAAATCTACAAAGCACTCGAACTTATGTTTGGTCGATTTAAAAACTGAGCTATAAATCGTTTAAACTTACTTTTAGATCTATATATAATAAAGCTTTTAAGCAAATTAAGACGATATATAAATTAATTTAGTATACAAAATATATTTTCAAAAATAATTTTTGTTAAACGAAAAACTTACGTAAAATTATTTTTTTAAGCAATAAAAACTGACATTTTGAGGTTAGGTCTGACTAATGACAAGTTAAAATTGATTATTTGAATGTATATAAAATACATGCCTATTATTTAAATTCTAAAATTGTACAATTATTTATTATTTTCAAATATGCAATAAATATGTACTTACCTTTAGAAATGGATTTTGGCCGAAATAAATCAAGTACAACTTCCTGAAAACCACACCGCAAGATAACTATAACCATAATTACTATTTATTTTTCATGAAACTTTTAAATTTTGATGTTTACATTTATATGTGTTCCGAAATATTCATTTTTTCCGCGATCGCGTTAGCGCTGTTGTGCTGCTTACCTTCTCAGTTCTACCGAGAACGGCCGCTAAGATGGCACTACGATCGCGCGCTCAGAGCTACCCTACAGGCGTATACATGTATTGCAATTTCGTCATTCCAAGACCGTGTTTGCAATTTTACCTTACTCTTGTATTTTAGAAGTGTTGGAGAATTCCAAACATTTTTAACAGTGTAGGGATTACTAAGATGAAAGTATCAAAACTAGCTGTGAATTCGATTTTGGGCGTCTTACCGGAGTCTATATTTGTTGGGGCTCATATCATGAGCACTTTGCTTCCTCGTCATAATGAAATAGCAAATAGATAATTTGCTTCCTTAAAGAAGAAGGATTAATTATTTTCATAAAATTGTAAATCTCAATTTTTCCAATATTATAACTGATTAAAATTTTCTTAATCTTCAATAAAATATATTAATATTATAGAACAATGGATTTGTTTCGAGTCAAGGAATATTCTTTTTGCATGCATTAACTGTGAATTATGATGATGAAAAAAAGTTTGAACTATAAAAAACAATTTTTCAAGTAGTAAAAACATGATTACAAATGCAGTTAACATTTTTTGAAATCCTTGTATCTGATTTAAGTTGTTAGTAGTAAAAATAAGCTGTACGAATTTTGTCAATTTATCTGCAACTATTCTCAAGTTATCGTGTTCACAAAAAAGTGCAGCATCAACACAGACACACACAAAAAGTAAATATCTAATACAAGCTTCAGAACATTGTATTAGACATTTATCAACTGACGAAAGTTAAATTAAAGGAATGAAAGTTTTTTCGAAAATGTAACTATTGCAAAGCTTTCTCTATAAGGAAGCAAAATGAATTTAAAGAAAGATTTTCTTATATTTATAATAATTTGGAAGGAATGTTTCCATAAAAATAGCCTTTAAAATATTGTAAAACAAACTTTGGAAAAGTTAGTACGCTCCATTCCACCAGGATTGAATAATTTTAACTGTTAAAAATTTATTATACGTATATATAAAGGATCAGCCTCGTATAAATCCTTACGTAAGGACATAAAGGTCCACACCTGCGTAAGTGACATCTGTGCACGTGTACAGTTGGGCACGTGAAATCTGTTCACGTGTACAGTTCGTCAAGGGACATCTGTGCACGTGCACAGTTGGACAAGTGACAACTGTACACGTGCACAGTTGGACAAGTGATATCTGTACACGTGCACAGTTAGGAAAGTTACATCTGTGCACGTCCAAGTCCACATGAGCGCACCTGTGCCCGTCTAAATTTCGACGTGCACAGTTGTCACTTGGACAACTGTGCACGTGCACAGATGGTACTTGGACAACTGTGAACGTATAAATTTCGACGTGCACAGTTGTCACTTGGACAACTGTGCACGTGCACAGATGATACGTGGACAACTGTACACGTCGAAATTTCGACGTGCACAGATAGGCTCCTGCGGTCTTGGACGTGCACAGATGGACGTGCACAGTCGTCCGTCCGTCCAGGTACGAGTACCCTATATTACGCCCGGGATACTGCAACCCATACGCTTGAGATTTTCAATTTTTTTTACATTTGTTTTTGCAGCACTTCCAGTCAACATAATAAATTTATAATTTTTTCTAATATTGTCCCATCGAGTCCCGCAACATATTCTTTCCCCATCATAATCGGTTTAGCCGATCCCGAGAAATTTATTTTTATTAATATCCCATATAAACCCCATAACTCACACAACAAATTTTCTTCAGGCATAATTTCCAGGAAAATTTAATCTTATATCAATGAAAACTTATTGTGTAAATCCCAATCTGATGCAAGCGTTCTATTCATTCTTTCGTTGACAATTCATCTTTTTTGGTTGACAATTCAACTACTTCATTCAAAATTGAATAAATGTTCTGAAAACTTATTTTTGAGGTGAAACCGTTTAGGGCGCGGTAGGGCATTTTTGAACGAGGAATTAATCCCAAAGAATCATCACATTACGCATCACGCTCTAGAAATTCATGGAATTCAAAGAAATAATGTGATTCATGGAATTTATGAAAATTCAAGGAATTCATGAAATTCAAGGAAAAAAAAAGAAATTTCTTTTTCAAAATAGGACATGAGTGAAGTTGCTCATAACAATTGCTTATAACAATATTAATTGTTGTTTAGTATAAATATTTTCTATGCTAATAGCCTCCTTTAGCGAAAAATGGAAGTGAGCTTGAGATAAAAGGAAATGATTCATTAGAAAATGAAAAGTTTCATCCTTCAGAAATACAAAATTGAGTACACCAGAGACTCGATAGATGAACAATCTCGGGGGTTGCCTGAAAATGTCCTTGTTCATATAACGCGTACAGCGAAACGTAAACAGTCAGGGCCGCCTGAACTGTTTCCATCATATTGCGCAATCTACTTGACTGAGTAGTATAGTGCATGCGTCCCTTCAGAGGCGGAGTCGCAAACGTCTCTCGCCCTGCCCCCTGAGAAACTGCGGGGACCAGCAATTCTAGGAATTCATGTAACGCGTTCGATCGCGCGTTCAAATAGCGAGTCTCTGGTGTAATTTGATCTATAATGAAAAACTTCTTCCGTTCGACGTATGTGTACTACTTCTGCCTCTATTTGAGAATAAATCAATAAGCAGAGCGGAAAAAATATGGTGTTTTGTCATTCCTCGACGCGAATAACAAATTACAGTAGTACATTCATATGACAAATTCTTTTAAATTTACTTGAAGTTTAGTTACATTAGGTACAGTTAAATTCAGGTTTGCTCAAAATACAATAAGAAAAATCACAATATCAATAAACTTTGTTATTTTTTATATCTTTTGCTTTTTATTGCCTTAGAGAAGAGGTTCAATTGATATCAAAATATAATATAATATAATTTTATATATAATATAATTTTCCTGAGATTCTCACATCAAAAATTATTTTTCAAGATTTTTTATATTTCAAGTCAAAATTTTAACAAGAAGGTCAATTTTCAACCAAGTGGTAGAATTCTTGACTTAATGTTAAATCTTCAACCAAAAATAGTATATTATGCACCTAGGGGAAAAAGAGGGGTGAGTGTATGTTTTCAGTACAAGCCATAGGTGAACGCGTAGCGCGAGCCGGAGATGAGTACTGACAACGTACACTTGTCGAGAAAGCCTACCTTCTCCCCCTAGGTGCATAATATACTATTATTCACCTCTGACGTCACTGACTGCAAAATGACGTCAGAGGTAAATAATAGTATATTGCGTGGCAATGGCGACACGTTGGTCAATCCCGCACGAGTGCGGAGTCTTCCACACAAGCAAGGCGAGTGCGGTAATTACACAGGTGAGAATTGACCAATGTCTTCCTTGCCACACACGACATTCTTTGTCTTTGTGCAAGATAACCAAAACTTTAAACGAGTACGAATATCTGTTATGGGCGTTTGAAGCAATATGAAGTTTGCAACGGTAAGCGGTCGGTAAGCACATTTCCGCCCGTATCAGCGGGCGGGAATAACATATTCCCGCCCGCTGATACGAGCACTCTCGAAGTGCGCATGCGTCATCGTCGTCCGGCAGCCATTTCACACTTTCCGCCGGCTCTACAGGCACAAAAGCCGCGTTTATCATGCACGTTGGACAAAAAGGTAATTTTTAACAAAGTAAGGTAAACGTCTCAGTAACCGTTACCTTATTTCCAATAATTTCTATCGGCTATTATAAAATGCTAAAAAGAGTGGGTTTCATCATTCAATGTTATTTTAACAAATTTTTTTAAAGAATATATTTGAATTCAAACGAGGTTTCATGATTACTGGTACCGTCACGATTACTGGGACATTTACCTTAGTTCATTGACAAATAAAAAGACGATTTCAGAAATATAAATGTAATATTTGATATTTCAACAAAAAAGCGTGGAATTGTTAAAAAAAATGCGAATTTTTAACAAAATGGTTCAATTGTCACACAAAACGGATTACTTTTGAAAGAAACATTTGCATTCTCAACCAAAAATGTTAAAGTTCCTAGCAAAGATATGCGTTTTTCAACATTTCCTAAACTAACTCAAATTATTCCTAAAATTTGAAAAAAAATTTCAAATTTATGAATATTGCCTGAAAATCTTCTGGATTATTGGTCAAAAGTTTCAGAAATATTTTTAAATGATTGGAAATCATCAAGAATTATTGTTTAAAAATATAAGAAAGTCATTCAAAATTTACGCGGGAATCTTAAAAGAAGGTATTCATTTACTTGATACGTTTCAAAAATCTTCGAAAGCTTAGTTCTTCAAAATCTTGAGAAATCTATAATCAATTAAAAATATTTTCTGAAAGTTATTTTTGCAAGCAAAAAAAATCATTTCAAATTTTCTTAGCAATCTTCAGAAAATTTGATGTATTACTTTGATACTATACTATTTGAAATTTTAATTTATGTTTAGAATTTTTCCAAAACTTCTAGATATCGTGCAAAATTATTCAAAGTTATCACAAAATGTAAAGAAAATCTTATAAAATTAAAAAAATTGCCTTAGAATGTTCCACATTACTTTTCGTCATTTTTAGAAATCACGTGAAATGTAATTCTGTAAAATAAAAAATTTTTGAAATTTTCTCAGGAATCTTAAGAAAATTTTCTGTTTTAAAACTTTTCCAAAGTCTTCAAAAGACTTTTTTCTTTGAAATCTTCAAAAAATTACATTTAAAGAAAATTGTTACAAATCTTGTCAAGATTGCAATTATTTTTGAATCTTTCCGAAAATTCAGAAGCTCCTAAATGTTCTTTAAAATAACTCAACTCTCTTCTAAAATTTGTTCAAATACTGCATTTTTTTTAAATGCAGTATTTTCTGAACTTTTTGAGTACTCCAAACTTCTGAAATTAACAAAAAATTTTTTTAATCCAGTACTAGGGGTTTTTCGGATTGCTAACAGCGATTTTGAAATTCATAATCAAAACCCATGTATTTCCAATTTCAATTCCTCGGGCTTGGTGATTTTTTTTCAAGTGCACTTTCATCCTCGGGAAGTTTTCAAGTACCCAAAAAAATTCTTCTTTTATTTACAAAGGTCTTGAGAATTTTTTCCAAAACAGAGGTGTATTAAATGGAAATTATCTCTTAGAAAATGAACGATTAAAATCCGAGAAAATACATGTTCCTGAAATAATTCATGAAGTTAATAAGTTTGCCATTTTCGTAAGCTTTCGTTATACGATTAAAAACTGATAAGAAAATTTATCTTTAAAATAAACCCAACGTATAAAAATAACACAAATTTTAATTTTAATTTGTGATTAGTTATTGAACAGGAAAAAGAAGTTGCATTTTTCATTAAAGCGACACATTCAATAACAAATTTCAATAACAAAAAATCAAGCTTCGACCAACTTCTTCAACTTTCGACTAAATATTTGATTTTTTTAACCAAAAGTGGAATAGTTCAACGTTAAGTTGAAAAAGTCAATTCTGAACAACAACAAAAACTATTTCGAAACAAAAATTGTCTTGCAAATAAAATTAAATTTTTCCTTTAGTTGTAATATCAACTTTACATTTTTTGTTGACAATTCATCTTTTTGGTTGACAATTCAAATACTTCATTAAAAGTTGAAGAAATTTTCTAAAAACTTATGTTTGAAGTGAAACTTCTTAGGCTGCGGTACGGCATTTTTTCACGAGGAATGGATCTCAAAGAAAGGTCACGTTACGCATCACGCTCGAGCGTCACATAATTCATGGAATTCAAGGAATTCATGGAATTTCAGGAATTCATGGAATTTCAGG
>CAKNYM010052170.1:464934-506191 GCA_932195095.1 Andricus curvator | reverse complement strand
AAGAAATTCGTGGAAATCAAGGAACTCATGAAATTCAGGGAATTCATAAAAATCACGAAATTCAAGGAATTTATGGAATTCAAGGAATTCATGGAATTCAAGAAATTCATGGAATTCAAGGCATTCATGAAATTCAAGAAATTCATGGAATTCAAGGAATTCATGGAATTCAAGGAATTCATGGAATTCAAGGAATTCATGAAATTCAAGGAATTCATGGAATTGAACGATCTCACGCGATTCAAGGAACTCATTGAATGAGATGAATGCATGCAATTTTAGGAATTCATGGATTTCAAGGAACTCATGGAATTCAAGGAATTCGTGTAATTCAAGGAATTTATGGAATTCAAGGAACTCATGGAATGAAATGAATTAATTGAATTCCAGGAATTCATGAAATTCAAGGAAATCATGGAATTCAAGAAATTTATGGAATTGATGGAATTCAAGAAATTCATGGAATTGAAAGAATTCATGGAATTAGAGGAATTCATGGAAGTCCATCAAATCGCAGAATTCCGTTAATTCGTTGAATTCCATTAATTTAATTTAATTTTAAGTCCATTCAAAATTAATGGATCTCATTGAATTCAATAAGACTCATGGAATTGAAGAAATTCGTAGAAATCAAGGAACTCATGAAATTCGGGGAATTCATGAAAGTCACGAAATTCAAGGAATTTATGGAATTCAAGGAATTCATGGAATTCAAGGAATTCATAGGATTCAAGGACCTCATGGAATTCAAGGAATTCGTGTAATTCAAGGAATTTATGGAATTCAAGGAACTCATGGAATGAAATGAATTCGTGTAATTCAAGGAATTTATGAAATTCAAGGAATTCAAATACCAAAAGCCATACCACGCTGAAAAAACCAGTTCTCGTCAGATCACTGAAGTTAAGCAGCGTTGGGCGCGGTTAGTACTTGGATGGGTGACCATTCGAGAAAACCGAGTGCTGTTGGCACATCGTGGGTGTGGTGAGCCCACACTTGTAGTTATTTTACTACAAGCTATCAACCTAGAAACACTACCCGAATCGGGTAGTGTCACGCCTACCCTGAAAGGGAAATGGCTTAATGGTATACAAGGAACTCATGGAATGAAATGAATTAATTGAATTCCAGGAATTCATGAAATTCAAATAAATCATGGAATTCAAGAAATTTATGGAATTGATAGAATTCAAGGAATTCGTGTAATTCAAGGAATTTATGGAATTCAAGGAACACATGGAATGAATTCAATTAATCTCAGGAATTCATGAAATTCAAGGAAATCATGGAATTAAAGGAATTCATGAAATGTATGTTATTCAAGCAATTTATGGAATTCAAAGAATTTATGTAATTCAAGGAGTTTGTGGAATTCCAGGAATTTTCGAAATTGAACGAATTCATGGAATTCATGGAACTGATGGAATTAAAGGAATTCATAAAATTCAAGGAATTCATGGAATTAAAGGAATTGATGGAATTCATGGAAGTCCATTAAATCGTGGAATTCCGTTCATTCGTTGCATTCCACTAATTGAAATTAATTTCAATTTTATTGAATCTCTTATGTTACGATACTTAGCTTGAGAAAAAAAGAACGATCCGACAGAAAAAAATTCTTTTCTCATTCAAAATATGATATGAGTAAAGTTGCTAATAGTGATTGCTTATGACAATGGTAATTGTTGTTTAATTTCAATATTTTCTATGCTGGTATCATCCTTTAACAAATAATAGAACTGACTTTGAGATAAAAGGAAATGATAAAAAGTGTCATCGTTCAAAAATGCGATATATGTAAGTGAATTTGAATATAACCATTATTTATAACAAGGACAATTATTCTCTTTCAAATGTTGGTCATGATAAATTATTATTTCTACGTAACTCACGACAACATCAATGCAAATGATACATTCAAAAATCGAAAATTTCTCAAATCTTAGTTTCATCCATTAATTTGTTAATGATATTTAAACAAATTAAGTAATTTGATCTATAATAAAAACTTTTTTTCGTTCAATGTGTATGTTCTACTTCTGCCTCTCTTTGAAAATATATCAATAAACAGAGCAAAAAAAATTTGGTGCTTTTTCATTTCTCGACATTAATAACAAATTAGTTATATATTTATTTAAAAATTATTTATTTGTATATATATATATATATATATATATATATGTATATATATAAAAGAGATCATTCACTCCGTAAAAACCAGAATTTTATACTTACCATCATGTTGAAGAATTGATATAGTTTACCACAACTTTTCTGCATCTGAATATCGAGACAATGGTAATTGAGGTTACTCAAATTGTCATACGCAAATAAACCAGAAAAATAAGATGTGCCGGAAACATACTTTCGTGGTTTCTGATTAAAAATTTAAGACAAAAACAGCGAATAGAATATGAAGAATGAAAACATTTGTCTAATTTCAGTGATGTTCTTTTTCAGGAAACAGAGAATCAGACTAGAGTATGAGTATGCCAGTTTAAAATTATTGTCAGCAGAGTAATTAGATTTTCAAAAAAAAATGAAGAAATATCTGCAAAAGAGCTCGAAAATTTTCAAGTATTCCAAAATTTTGAAATTAACAAGAATTTTTTCAAACCCAGTACTAGGGTTTTTTCGGATTGCTAACACCGATTCTGAAATACAAATATGTCCAAGATTTTTTATCCAAACTGACTACTAAATTCTGAAACAAATTCAGTAAAATGACGGATGTATATGAAGTTAAATACTGGGGGATTTTTCAGATTTCTGGTCTCAATTTTGAAGTAAAAATTCGAAATTTTTGATCCGAAATAGTGACCAAATTTGCGAGAAATTCGATAAACTGACGGATTTTAATGAGATTCTGTATACTAGAGGTTATTTATAGGTTTCTGATGACAAACTTATCAACAAAACCGCTGCATTGCCGATTCCTGGGTCTTGGCGATTTTTTATTCTAGTGCATTTTTGTTGGCCAAAGGGATTAATTTTTAACTCACGTAATGAATCTTCAACTCGAATAAGGACATTTTCAGCAAAAAAAAAAGTAATTGGTAACACCCTCCCCCCCAAAAAAAACGAGTTAGTGAACAAAACGGTTATACTTTCAATCAACGTTATGTATTTTTAACTGAAATGATGAATCCTGCACGAAGAGAATGAATTTTCAAGAATGTGGTATGACTTTTAAACGAGTATTCGACCAAAAAAATATTTGTATTATTGATGAAAAACAGTGGCATTCATCCAGAAACACACATTTTTAACAAAATGGGTCAATATCCAACTATAAAACGTTATTTTTCAACCAAACGGTTGCTTTTTCAGTCAAAAAGAAATTAAGTTTCCACCAAAAGGAATGAATTTACAAACGAAAAAGATTTTTTGTTGAAAAAAGTAAAGTAATGCTTGCTGACTGGCTGTATGTTTAGGTAAAAAGAAAACTAATTTTTTTTTTGGGAATCCCATTTAAGTCTGGTTTCGGGCATGCTTCTAAATGGGTTAACTTAAAGCAGACGCAACATTCGTTCCCACAGAACGTAAACAGTCAACCCTCTCTCGAACCCGCGAGCTTTTGAAACCACTACGGCACCAATTCTCGAAGTAGTCCGGCGCAGAATTTACCTTCCGAAAAAGATTTACTGGGGCATAGAAAAAGATTGAAGCCTTGAGATCCATATTACATTTACTTGTTATTATTATTTCAAATTACAGGTTACGCAAACTCTTTCAGTTCTACTTTAGATTACGAACAATATTATATTATGGTTTAACACTTAAAAGTATTGAATTAGCGATAATAATAATAATATATAATAATGATATAATGAAATAATATATAAGATGGTAGCTATAAGAAAGCATTCAGAGGCGGTAAAATACGAACTGCAAAGTACACTATGCTCCTTATTTTTTGCCTACAGCATCATCGCAGAAGATTTCAGACATCGCATTAAATTAACTTATAACATCCTCATCTCATCAGTCACTTGACTTAGTCTGTGGCTACGATGAAAAACCGGGTTCACCCGAGAACAAGATTTGAAAAAATAATAATGTATAATATATAATAATAATAATGTCTATTAGTTTACCGCGAGCGCATAAGGAATGTACCTGTAGGCGATACCAACTGCCGGGCGTGCAAGCAAGAGCCAGAAACACTTGGACATGTTCTCAGTGGATGCTCAAAATATGCACGCTACGGGTACATAGAGAGACACAATGCGGCTCTAAAAGGTACCATCTTAGGTACTCCTATGCTGTTGATCTATTGCCCGTCTTGCCATACGCCCAGGGGGAACTCGAGTCCGTTGTGGAGAATGATCAGTGTAAGATCTACTGGAATTTCTCATTCTCCACGACTCAAAGTAACAGTGCTACGAAGCCTGATATTGTTCTCCAAGATCTGAAGAACAAGATCATTCACGTGATTGAATTCTCGGCACCAGCCGATGGTAATATCACGGCAAAGGAGGAAGAAAAACAGGCGAAATATCAAGCACTTCCTTTCGAGCTGAGCAGGCTGTACCAAGGCTACAAAGTCCATCTTGTAGTTCTCATAATCGGCTGTCTTGGAGGTATGAAAGCTTCATTTATTAGCGAACTCAACAAGATTACGGCTTGCGAGCGTCAGGCTCATTCCATCGCGAACCCGATGCAAAAGGCTGTTCTTCTGGGATCACTTCATCTGGTCCGTCAACACTGTTCCTCATAACATTCTACATACATTGGTAGCTCTAAAAAAGTATCCATAGGTGAAACCTTCAACTCCAACTGTCCCGTCTGCCGCGTAAGGTCATCCGCGGCTAGAGACCTGACTCCAAGGAACAGTGTTGCAAATTTCCAGCTCTTGATTACCTTCTAGGACAGAAGGAGCAGAAGCGGATGACGCACACGTTCCAGTTGCGTCGGGATTGGTTGCTTTAAGGAAACATGATCGTAGCTTCCGGAGCCTACAACTTCTCAAAGTAATATGGTAACCCTAAGAAAGCATCTAGAGGCGACTGTTGTCACCTCCAACACTCGCGGCCGCTGTACAAGGATAACAGCGGTAAAAGACAAACTGCAAACTACACATAATGCTCCTAATTTCGAAACTAGTACATCATCGCAAATGATTTCAAACAACATATTTAAATAACTTATAAAATCCTCATCTCATCAGTCACTTGACTTAGTCCGTGGCTATGATGAAAAACAAGGTTCACCTGAGAACAAGTTTTCAAAAAAAAAATAAAAATAATATATCTTTCTCATGTTCCACGAAATTTGCAGATTAGCTTACAGAGCTAGATGAGTGGACGGGGGTGCTTGCACGTATATTTCATAATGTGTCTGGACTCTGTGTAGGTTACCGATTAGAATTTCTAAGGTTTCATCTCTGTTCAATAAGTAAGCGCTTCCCCTGTGCCATCTCGCCCTTTTTGGATTCCAGCGTTTATCATACATATACAATCCTTGAAGACCCTTATTAGTATCCAATATTGCAAAGCATTCCTCATTGTTAAATAGGCCAATTTGCTTATTCCGTGGCAGTGGTAAGAATTTAGTACCTGGTTTTAAATGAACATCTGGATTTTCAGAAAAAGTGATTGTCCTAAAATGGAATATCCGGTTCCTATTCTCTTTGCAAAAAAGCCGAATCATTTCCATTTGTGAATGTGGATATCCAGGTCCTACTTTAGAAGGCAGACTGGAAGGTTGAAGCATAATCCTGTTATCAAGATAATTGGCAAAAATATCGAGGGGTCCGGAAATCTCAGGATCATGATGGCTAATAAGAGAATCAGTTAGGTCAACAGGTTCCGTATTAGGTGTGGTCTGCGAACTGGAATCTGCAGTAAGGAATAAAGATTAGATTTTCCACCAGCCCGACCCTATACGAAAACAATACTTTCCTTTCTTTGAAAAATGTGTCCGTGATGTGTATGAATTTCTAAGATGAGAATTATAATTTGTATCGTAGAAGAAATAAGATTATTAGGGTCTGATCAGTGAAACATTACGCTATAATCTGAATTAGAGGCCCGAATTTCATAACGCGCCGTCTATAAACTATGGATGGTAATATGAATTGGGGGGGGGGGGGAGGTGAAAGTAACTTTACGATTTCAGACAATGTTTAGAATGTTTTTAAAAGACATATTTCAACAAACTTTCAGAATTAGAACACTTTTCTCCTGATTAAAGAATTCCTTTTTTTTTCTCTGTTTCCAAAAAACTTTCCCCTTTTACTCTTTTTGTAATTTTACATTTGAATGGGAACTGAATGAATAGAATTCAGTGATAAAATCCAAACATTTTTTGTTAAGAATTGATTTTTTCCAATTGATGAGTCTGCTATTATATTGTTGGTGTGAGATTATTCCCGTTTGGTTAAAAATTCTACTATTATTTCGAGCATTCATTTATTTTGTCATGAATATAACTATTTTGTTAAAAAGTCATCTTTTTTCCTGAAAAATTTAACTTCTTCGTTGAATGTTGAAGTACTTTGATGATAATTTTTTTTTATTTGGTTAATGATTCATAATTGTAGTTGAAATTTATTTATTTTGGTGAAAAGTCTTATCACTTTTTGATGGAAATTAAATTTGACAACTGGAAAAGTAACCAGTCCATTTTTGGTTGAAAATAAAAATTTTTCAGTTTACTTTTTATGCCAGAAAAAAAATTTTTTTGGAGTATAGTTAAATATTCTTTTCAAAAGGACGAATCTTTTTTCTAAAAAGACGAATGTTCAACAACACATTCAAATTTAGAATAAAATGAATTAATTTTCAACTTTATAGACAAAAACGTTAAATTTCCAAACAGGAAAGATTTTGCAGCCAAGAAAAGAAAAAAAATTTCAACCAATCTACAAAAGTGTTACATAATTTTTAACCAAATAGTTGAATATTGATTTCAAATCGATCAGTCTTTAACTGCAAATTGAATGCTAAAATTTGAAGTTAAAATTTTTTAATTTCAGCGGAAAAAGAAAACAACGAATTTCCAACAAAATAATTAAAATTTCAACCAAAAAGATAGATATGAATCTAATAAAATAAATTTTTAACAAAGTAGTTCAACTTTCAACGAAGTTGTTGAATTTCCAAACAAATAGATTAGGGTGCTATGAAAAAAAAAAAAAAAAAAAATACATGAATTTTCAACAAAATTGTTCAACCCACAACTAAAAGCGTTTAATTTTTATCCAACAATGAAATAGTTAAATTTTGAGTTTAAAAAATTAACTTTGAACAGAAAAAACGAATTTTTAACATTATGGGTAAAAATGATAGTAGATATTATTATTAAAAAGAATTAAGTTTTCATAAAAAATAGTTGGATTTTCTCATTTTTCCATTATTTAACTAGAAAGAGAAAAAAATCATTTTTTCAAGCAACTGAAAAAATTAATATCCCCATTTGTATTTTCTACATGTGATTTCATATTCTTCGTTGAACCTTCCCCTCTATACGTCATAAATTTTCAAAAACATTTCACCTCCGCCCCGCCCCCCTTTCCGGCCAATGTGACGAATGTTTCGAACGGCCTCTCGTTCAAGCAAGAGTGTTTATATATTATTTTTATGTTACTTGTAGCAGAAACCCATAAAGAATATTTTCTGGAAATTTCATTTAAAAATTTAGAGAAATGGTTGAATTACGGCAAGTTTAAGTTAAAGGAAAGAAAAAATATGTGAAAAATATATAGGCGGTTATAGGATCCGGCCCCTAAATTTATTTATTTGTAAAACTTACAGCCGAAGCAACCGTGGGGGCAACCGTTTTGACAACCATGCCAACATGATGGTGAAGGATTGCTAGTACTTCCCTGAAAACGCATGGATTAGTGTTACATTTACACTTTTCATCGAAGTATTAGGTTTCAAATGTGAAAAAAAAACAAAAAGGAATATTTCGGTATACTCACACTACAGCGATCCAAGCAGGCTTGAATTTGTTCGAGCGAATAGCCCTGGTCATCGTGAGGAAGAACAGAAGTATTAATTAGATGTATGTAACATTGAATATTGTAGATATAGTTTATTTTACAATATTATTTATTATCAAGCAGACAGTTATTTTTTACTTTTATTAATGAAAACACTGCCATTATGGGGAAGAAAATTTATCTTTTTTATATAAGGATGAAGGAAGAAAGCAGTCCTTGGAAAAGTAGCATTTGAGCAAAAAAGCGGAGAGATATAGCGATGTATTTCTGAGCAATTTTTCATGTTGTTATGAATAAAAGACTTTAGGGAGGCTATGAATAATTGTAAGAAAAAAATTAATAAGTATGAACTCACCCCATAAGAAGAGGAAATCGCAAACGGCAATAAATTTGCGAATACTGTAAAAATAAAATATACCAAAATCATTTACGGTATTATCTTTTGATTAGGAATTTGGTACGACTTTTCCAGAAACCTTTAAGAATTTAGAACTAATTTTAATATTGTTATTTTTAATCGCTGATGAGGAACATATCCTGCGAGCCTAAATGTATGCGGGCTAAATAACTTTCATTTTTTCTATCATTCTGTGATTGTTTAATGTACCTTGAATGCCGTATCTTTTCATACATTTAATATAATTGTTAATGATAGTAGTAAAAATTCAACAAAAAATTAGAAAAACATATATTGGGTCAAAAGTTATATAAGTTTAATAAAAAAATTTGGGTTCTTTTGAAAAACAAAGCAAAAAATTCAAATACGTCTAATTTCCTCTCAAAACCAACCTATTTTGACCCCAAGAGATTCTGCGACTTCAAGTGTAGAACCTGCTTCATTCGAAATGGATTCGGTCAAAAATAGTTTTTTTTTTCATTAATACCTACTCTGTTCTCTTTATTTATTTATTTTCAAAAACATATAAAATTAGTACATATACTTTCCGTGAAAAGAAATTTTCATTATAGATTGAACTTTTCAACTTATGTAATTTATAAAAACAAATTCATTGATAAAAGTAGCATTTGTCGCATTATCGGTGTTTGAATTAAATCATTAGTGGTTATTTTGTCGTTGAATTACGTAAAAGTAATAATTAAGAGAAAAATTAGAAAAGGAGAATTGTGATTGTTATAAACGACTTCACGCATATGATATTCCTGAACATAGCAACTTTTTATTTTTTAGGGAACCAATTTCTTTCATCTCAACGATAATAACGTGACACAAAATATTCTTTCCCTAGGGACTTAAAACTCAGGAGCGATCCTCCAGTGTCATAGCAAAGCCTCCTGGAATATTAGGGCGCGAGTTTTCATGATCCCATGCCACGATGTGATTGCCGCGTCAAGGGGTAAATGGCACCAGTGGTAACAAATTCTTGAAAACACCAACCTACACCGCTCAGTGCAGACGGACAGGCCTAGATTACAAAGGAAGTGCCTTAACGGAGACTTTAGGACACCAGGTCCAATCCCATAATATGTAGACCGCCTCCTGCTACCGGGGTTCTGCAGGGGGTGTTGCTTATTTTCCTAGCTTCTCTTGGAATCAGAATAAGTGAAACACGTCTAACCAAACAAACTAGCAACAATGAGGGGCCCGTTTCGGGACCCTCCTCTAACCAACCGCCAGAAGTGGAGGGCACCTTAGGGGGCAATCCATCAGAAGCGGTGCGAAATTCAGATAATGATGGCAACAATCCTGTCGAAATGGTATGTAAGGAAGAAGCAACGTAGCGGAGCACAACAAAAAGAGAAACCACAAAGAGCGGCTCGCAAACAGCAGCCAAGGCACCTCACAGGGGTGACTCCGCTGGGATCCGTAGAGAGACCAGAAGCATCTGAAAGAGCCCCAAATTAACCTTTCAATGGCTGAGACGGGAATCGTTATTATGCAGATCCATTTTCACCACAGCAAAGGCGCCTCAGCAGTCCTAGTCATACGCATTTCAGCGGTGCAGGCAGGAATTGCCCTAATCGAAGAACCCTGGTTACACACGGAAGAGATTAGTGGCTTGTCAGGGTGTGGTGCCATATATAAGGGGCCGCGCAAAAAAAAAACGATAACGAAATGCATGGCCGTCAAAGGTATGGATGCGATCTTGGTGCCTAAGCTCTGCTCGAGGGATCCCACTGTTATTAACGTGAGTATCAGGGTCGAGAGCGGAGAAAGACTAAAGGACAAAGGTGATTATAGTCTTGGTTTATATTCCGGGCTTTCCTAAGGAACCGCTGCCTCCAAGAGAGGTGGCGACTTTAATTCGGCACTGCCAGGAGGACAGGATTCCTTTGCTCTTGGGCTGTGATGCAAACTCTCACCATACGGAGTGGGGGAGCACAAACATCAATGGCAGAGGGATTGATTTAATCGAATACTCTATGCTTGGATGAACCGAGGGGCAAGGTAGTGAGCTGTAGAGTCTCCAACGACGAGTCGTCTTTGGACCATAAATATATCTTGTTTCGTTTAACCCTACGAAAACCGGCGGTTTCACGGATCACAAACCCTATAAATGAACTTTGGAACGCATATAAAGAGGAAATCAAAGGAAGGCCTTGAGACTGCGACATTCTTAAGATGGCCTAGTATGAATACAATAAAAATATAAGAAAGTATAAACAGGAGGATTAGAGGGGCTTCTGCGAGTGATCCAAAGACATTTCGGAAACAGCCAGGCTCCACAATATCATGGCGAAAAACCCCGAAGCTCGCGTTGGGCTAATAAGACCCGATAATGGTGAGTTTGCCAAAGACGGAGAACCAACGCTGAATCACCTAAAAAAAGTTCACTTCCCGGGTGACTGACGAAATTATTTAGAACAAGGATTGCTCTAAAAAACGTGCCATCGGTATGGAAGAATGGTAGAGTGGCCTTCGTTACCAAACCTGGAAAGGAGGGTTACACTGCTGCGAAAGATTTTCCGACGATCAGCTTAACGTTTTTTATCTCTAAAACTTTGAAGAAGCTGGTCTAAAAATATATCAGGCATTAGGTGCTTTCAGCCTCACCGCCACACAGTGAGCAACATGCTTTTCAGGCAGACAGGAGTAACAGGTGGAACAAAAGTGGGACATTGTGGGCACGTTCTTGGATATAGAAGGCGACTTCAGCAATGCTCCTCCAGAAGTCATCTGTTGAGACGCTTTGAGATGTGGCGTGCCATGCTCCTGTGGTGCATTGCAGTGGATGGCCTTCTTCTTAGGCTAAATAAAGAGGGGTACTGTAGCCAGGGCTATGCGGATGACTTTGTAATCCTAGTCAGGGATGCTCATCTGGAAACGTTTTTAACCCTTACAAGGTTCGCGCCACACATCGTAAAGCTGTGGTGCGATAGCTGAGGGCTCTCGGGAAATCCGGAAAAAACCAGCCCGGTAATTTTCAAGAGAAATTACAATGTGCCGAAAGATGACGCTTCCGTATTCAGTGGATGGAAGCTGGCGTTTTTTGATTCGATTGAATATCTGGGAGTAATCCTAGATATCAAACTGAACTGGGCGAAGCACTTGCAGACTCAATGGAAGAAGTTTGTCTTGACTTTTTTGACGTAAAGTGAAGCCTTTGGGTTGACGTGGGCTCTAGGGCCCAACATGCTTACATGGCTCTACTCTGCTTTTCTTAAACGTGGCCGTGGTTTGGTAGCCACGGATGAAATTTAAAAAAATCCAGGACAGGTTGCGACGATTACAAACGCTGGCATTTAGAGGTTTGACGGGAGCAATGAAGAGTATGCCCACAGCGGTGATAGGATTCATTCTCTGAGAAGAACCCCCACATGTTGCGATTACTGCAAGGAGACTAAGTACACTAGGCTCCGAAGTAACATCAGGACACTGCTAATCCCAGAGATGAGGCAAGATAAAATAACAGAACGCCTCAATTTCAACAAAACTTTTAGCGTCTGCATCCCAAGCAAGCATATGTGGAAAGCAAATTGTAACCCGCTCCTCCAAGGGGAAATCTGCAATACAGATGGCTCCAGACGAGAGGAAGGGTCAGGTGCAGCAATCTGTGATAGCGACGAGGATAAGGAGGATATGGTTCCCTTTCGGGCGACATGCTACTGTCTTTCAGGCAAAGTTCCTGGTCGTCCTACGCTGTGCTGACACATTATTAGAAAAAAACGCTACCGGCAGGTAAATCACGATCTACTCGGACAGCCCAGCGACATTAACTGCAGTTGTGAAACCAGACATAGCATGAGCGCCGGTTTGGGAAATAACGAAAAT
This sequence comes from Andricus curvator, assembly GCA_932195095.1. NCBI lineage: Eukaryota > Metazoa > Arthropoda > Insecta > Hymenoptera > Cynipidae > Andricus > Andricus curvator. The sequence continues at coordinate 494,012 of CAKNYM010052170.1, read as the reverse complement.
GTGGACCATTTCGCAAAATGCGAAGCAGCAAGTGAATACATAGGGCCGAAACCGGTACTGGGACTTGCGTCTTGCTGCATCGGGATGGTCATCAAAAGTTGGATCTTAATAAAGCACTGGGGATACTGAGAACAAATCGAGGGTTCGCGAAATGCAAAATCCATCCTGGGCTATACGTTCAAGATGGACCCAGCTAGGGAAATCCTGGGTGTACCCAAGAAAGATATGAGGACAGTAGTTCAGATGCTTATAAGGCCCTACCATCTGAACTTTCATATGCTCAGGCAGAATGCCATTGGGGCCATTTTATGGAATCTGAGAAAATTATAACGCGATCAGTAATTGATATACTAGGTTTCACCAAGAGGTCTGGGGTCAAGTAGTAGTAGTAGTATACCGTTAAGCCGTTTCCCTTTCAGGGTAGGCGTGACACTACTCGATTTGGGTAGTGTTTCTAGGTGGATAGTTTCTTGTAGTAAATAAGTACCAGTTGGGCTCACCACACCCACGATGTGCCAACAGCACGCAGTATTCTCGAATGGTCACCCATCCTAGTACTAACCGCGCCCAACGCTGCTTAACTTCAGTGATCTGACGAGAACTGGTTTTTTCAGCATGGTTTGGCCGTTGGCCAAACTGAGAGCAAATAGTTAAGGGTGTGGCACAAAAGGCTTTATAGCTTGAACACCAGCAGGGGAGAATCTAGCGTCTGTTTAAAATCATTGGAAATATTTGTTTATTTTTTGGATTCTAAAAAAACTACAAAACCTACATTTAAAAAAATTGTTTGAAATCTCTTCAAGATTGCAATAGTTGAATATCCATTCAAAAATTGGCTCCGATGAACATCTTAAAAATTAAATTAGCTTCAATTGAAAAAAAAACTTTGAAAACTTCTTTTAAAAAATTTCGCTCCAAATCTTGGCTAAAATGAATGAAAATTATTTATCTGGGTATTTAAAAAAGAGATCACTCACTTAGAAAAATGTAGAATTTTAGACTTTCCCTCATGTTCAAGAATGGATGAAGTTTAACACAACTTTTCTCCATCTGAATATCGAGAGTTTCTGATCAAGAATTTAGGACAAAAACAGGAAATGAACGTACACGGAAGAGAGTTTCAAACTGCAAACCTTGATCTTCTTTAGAGTATGTCAGTTGAAAATTCTTGTCAGTATAGCAATTCAAATTTTCAAACAAATAAGGAAATATCTATAAAAGATAAATATGTATCCACATGAATTATCGTATTAAAACATTTTTAAAAAGTTTTTTAAGCAGGCCACATTGCTTTCGTGGCATTGAAAAAAACACGTGATTCTGCTCGACTAATCCTAAATAAATACGAAATTTTTCATTCAATTTACTTCAGATTTACTTACATTAGATTCAGTTAAATTCAGTTTTGTTTAATAGAATCAGAAAATTCACAATATCAATAAATTTTCTTATCTTTTAAATCTTTCGATTTTTATCGGCTCAAAAAAGGGGTTCGATTGATATCAAAATATTTAAGAATCGAAATATTTATATTTCAAGTTTATTTCTTCTTAAGGTTATAAAAATATAATTTTCCTCAGATTTTTGCAAACATTCACAATTACTACTGATGACTTCAGAATATATCAAATCACAATCTTAACAGAAAAGTCAATTTTCAAACAACTTGTAAAATTCTTAACCATAAAATATAAATTTTCAAAGGAAAATATGATGCATAAATGATATTTCAACCAAACAAGATTTTAATTTTGAATTAAACACATTTGAACTTACTCGAAAAATACCAATTTCTAGACCAGATTAATTTTCAACAAAATAGTTATATTTTCAACAAAAGAGTTGGGTTTTAAAATATATGTTAAATTTTCAACCAAAAGGTAAACGTCCCAGCAGTCGTGACTATAGTCCAGGAAACGTAATGCCAATTTTCTTGCTTTTATTTAATTTTGATTAATGTAATTTTTATTTGCTATTATAAAATGCTGAAAATAAGTGGGTTTTCAATACTAAATATTACTTTTAACGTGTTTTTTTTAACAATATATTTATATCATGTACGTTTTTTATTCAGTTGAAACCTTTCAAAATTCTTTAAAAACTTAATTTCGTGAAATCATTAAAAATCAACATTTAAAAAAAAATGTTTAATATTTTTCCTAAATTTACTTCAAAATTCTTTAAAATGAAAAAAAAGTTTCAATATCTTTAATATTCTTTAATACAAAATGAATTCTTCAAAATGAAAAATTATTAAAAATTTTTACAGGAATCTTCAGAAAATTTCATGTATTACCTTTATACTAATCGAAATCTTCAAAAAGCTTGATCATTATGTTTCGAAATATTCAAAAATCTACCATTTGTTTAAAATTATTTTCACTTTTTATTTATTTTTAGAATTCTTTTACAACTTCTGAATCTCTTTCAAAATTCGTCAAATTTATCTCAATATTAAAAAAAAAGCTTATAAAATTCAAGAAATTGCCTTAAACTGTTACAAATTTATTTTTGTCATTTTGAGAAATTACGTGAATTATTTAAACATTTCCCAGGAATTAAAAGAAAATTTTTTTTCTTCGTTTCAAACCTTTCAAAATTTTATTTTGTTTGAAATCTTCAAAAAGCAAGATTTTGAAAGAAAATTTGAAATCTTATCAAGATTGGAATTTTTGGAATGTGCTAATTTATTTTTACGAAATTCACATATTTTCTTTAAATGCAGTATGTTCTGAACGAGCGTATGTATTCGGTATTTTCTTTTCTTCTTCGACGTTGGAAATGGATTGCAATATGTAGGGTGCAGCAAAAATTCAAAACTTTTCAAATAAAGAAGAATTTTTGAAAACGTTACCATGGCTTTTTTGGATTGCTGACAGCGATTTCGAAATGGAAAATATAAATAAATTCAGATTTTTCACCCAAACTGATGACTAAATACCGGAAAAATTCAGTAAACTGGCGAACGTATATAAAGCTCAATACATGCGGATTTTTTGGATTTCTGGTATCAATTTTGGAGTAACAATTCTGAAATTGTGATCTAAAATGGAAGCAAAATTCTTGAGATATTTAATAAACTGGCGCATTTTGATCAGACTTGGTATACTAGAACTTTTTATGGGTTTCTGATCACAAATTTATTATCAAAACCGCTGTATTCCCAATTGCAATTCCTGGGTCTTGATGATTTTTTCCCCAATGCATTTTTGTCACTGGGAAGTTCTTAAGTACCCGAAGAAATTCTTATCTCAATTACAAAGTTTTTGCGACTTTTTTCCGAAAACTGTGGTGAATTAATAATAAAATAATAAATAAAAAAAGAATATATATATTATATAATAAAAATATAATATAAAATTACAATTTCTTTTTCAAAACATGATATGAGCAAAGTTGCTTATAACAATTGCTTGAGACAAAGGAAGTGATTCATTAGAAAAAAAAAGTTTCATCCTTCAGAAATGCGATATAAGTGAATTTGTTTATAACAATTATTTATAACAATGGAAATTGTTCTCTTTTGAATCTTGGCCATGATTTATTAATACTTCTACGTAATTTACGACAAAATCAATACAAATAATACATTCAAACATCGAAAATTCAGTACTTCTTTCGCCTCTATTTGAGAATATATCAATAAGAGCAAAAAAATATGGTATTTTATCATTTCTCGACGCTAATAACAAATTAGTTAAAAATTTATTTGAAAATTGGACCCGAAAGCCCTCTTCAAAATTGAATTAGCTTTAGTTTCAGAAAAAAAATTTTAAGAAAAGAAAAAAATTCACTCCCAATCTGGGCTGAAATTATTAAAATTTATTTATTTATATATTTGAAAAAGGGAATACTTACTCAGTAAAAAACAAAATTTCAAACTTCTCATGTTGAAGAATGGATGAAGTTTAACACAACTTTCTGCACCTGAATATCCAGACAATGATAATTGAGGTTACTCAAATTGTCAAATATATATAAACCGAAAGAATAGCATCTGCCAGAAACATACTTCCGTGATTTCTGATCGAGAATTTAGGACAACAACAGGAAATAGAAGATGAGAAATGAAAATATTTGACTTTATTTTCATTGACATTGTTTTTCAGGAAACAGACTTTCAAGAAAATAAGGAAATATCCACAAGCCTTGGCTACATGATTATTCATATTATCACATTTTTAGAAATTTCTTTAAGTAGGGCACATTGTTTTCGTTACATTGCGAAATACACGTGATTCTGCTCCACTAATCGTACATTCGTACGACAAATTTTTTTTTATTTACTTAAGATTTAGGTACATTGGATTCAGTTAAATTCAGGTTTTATCAGTATAGAATGAGAAAATTCACAATATCAATAAACTTTGTTACTTTTTAAATCTTTCACTTTTTATTGCCTCATAAAAGGGGTTCGATTGATATCAAGATATTGAAGATCTAGATATATATTTATATTTCAAGTTTATTTGTTTTTAAGGTTATAAGGATATAATTTTCCTGAGACACTTACAACATCAAAAATGATTTTTTAAGATTTTATATATTTCAAGTCAAAATTTCAATAAAAAGGTCAATTTTCAACCAAAAAGTAGAATTCTTAACTAAATGTCAAATCTTCAACCAGAAATAGTATATTATGCACCTAGGAGGAGAAGAGGGGCTTTTCGACCAGTGCATGTTTTCAGTTCAATCCGTAGGTGAGCGCGAGCCGGAGACAAAAACTGAAAACGTAAAATTGTCGAAAAAGCCCATCTTCTCCCCTAGGTGCATCATATACTATTATTCACCTCTGACGTCACTTTTCTGTCCCTACGGAGTAAAAAGTATTTTTGCTCCCTAGGCACTGAAAAGCGACGTCAGATGTGAATAATAGTATATTGCGTGATAAGGGCACCCAACCGCACTCGCTTCGCTTGTGCGGCAGACTCCACACTCCTCCGGGATTAACGAATGTCGCCCTTGTCACACATGATATTTTGTGTCCTAGTTCACGATAATGAAGACGTTACATGAGTACAAATTTCTGTTATGGGAAATATGGTCTTTTGAAGCAATATGATATTTGCAACGGTAAGCGGTCGGTAAGCAATATTCCCGCCCATATCAGCGGGCGGGAATAACACATTACCGCCTGCTGATACAGGCACTTTCAAAGTGCGCATAGGTGACTGTCGTCGCACAGCCATTTCACACTTTCCACCGGCTCTACAGGCATACTTTTTGTCCTACCCTTTTTGAAAACAAGCATGCTAAGCTGATAGAGGATGTTTGGTGTACCTGACAATTTTATATTATAAGTGAAAGAAAAAAATAGCGTACTTTGCAGAAGGGAGACTGTGGGGTGCAGCGATACAATTTTTTTAAAGATAAATATAATTTCCTTTATATTCTCACTTGCGTAGTGCAGTGTATGTGTAGCGGGCGTAAAGTTTTATGTAGCGGACGTACAGTGTTATTTAGCGGGCGTAAAGAGTTATGTAGCGGGCGTGAAGTTTCATGTTGGCCCGGCGGCGGAGTGCGCATGTGCGAACGTCACTGGGCTGGAAGCGACCACATTACGCCTGACTCACGTGCATGCAATGGCGCGTTTTCAAGGGGGGTCGGACAAAAAGATAATTTTTAGCAAAGTAAGGTAAACTTCTCAGAAATGGTTACCTTAGTCCCAGTGATTTCTATCGGCTATCATAAAATGTTAAGAGTAAGTGAGTTTTATCACTAAATGTTATTTCAACATATTTTATCAACAATATGTTTGAATTATAACCAAGTCTTACGATTACTGGGACCGTCACTATCACTGGGGCATTTACCTTAGTTCATTGTCAAACAAAAAGACGATTTTAGAAAGAAAAATGTCATATTCGATATTTTAACTAAAAAGAGTGGAATTGTTAGAACGACGAATTTTGAAAAAAATTGTTGAGTCATCAAACAAAACAAAAATCTTATTTTTAGCATAATAAGGGGAGATAGAAAAAAACGTCTTGAAGAAGAATTGTAGCCTTTTATTGTAAGATTATTCAGAAAATATACATTTGAAAACATCTCTCAAAATTCGAGCGCGTAGCTTGAGTATCACGATAATAATATGTACCTAAAAGCCTACAGAGATTTGAGGAATTGATTCTTTCACTATTACGTAAAAAATACAGAATAGGAAGATGCATACAAATACTGAGGTCGAATAAAGATGTTTTTGATGATATTTCATTCAAGCTTTCTCAGTGCAAGAAATAAATAGCCCAGCGCGAAGCGCGATATATGAAAGACGATCGCCGTAGGCACGCTCAAACTTGCGAGTCGCGAGCGCGGCACGCGATGAGAATGTATCCGTGCAGCGGACAGATTTTTTATGTTAATGTCATTCTACAACGGAGAAAATAAGTGTTCTTGGGATTGAAGGAAACAATTCAGAAGAAAATAAAAAGTTTCATTATTCAAAAATACGATCAGAGTGAATTTGTTTCTAACAATTATTCATGACAATGGCAATTGTTCTGTTCTAAATGTTTTTCATGATTGATTATTCCTTCTACGTCATTCACAACAAAATTTATATAAATAATTCATTCAAACACCAAAAATTCAGCATTTCTTAGTTTTATCAATTACTTTGTTAATAATATTTGAAGCAATTAAGAGTGCAATAAACAGAGCTAGAAAAATATGATGTTGTGTTATTTCTCGACGCAATTATCAAACTAGTTAAATGCATGAAATGAATGAAAATGATTTATTTCTGTATACCAAAAGGAGATCACTTACTCAGTAAAAACAGGAATTTTACACTTCCCTTATGTTGAAGAATGGATGAAATTTAACACAACTTTTCTGCATCTGAATATCGAAACAATGATAATTGGGCTTACTCAAATTGTGACACGCATATAAACCAGAAGAATAAAATGTGCCGGAAACATACTTCCGTGGTTTCTCATCACGAATTTAGGACAAAAACAGGAAACAGAAGATGAAAAATAATTGACATAATTTTCATTGAGATTCTTTTTCTAGGAAACAGATTATCAAACTGAAAGCATTGACCTTGCTTAGAGTATGTGAGTATAAAATTCTTGTCAGCATGGCAATTGAAATTTCAAAAAATGAGGAAATATATACAAAAGAGAAATATGTGAAATGTGTCTCAGTGTCACTGGTGCAGAAAATTCGATAAAGAACATGGTTCGTTTCTCGAAGTCAAGGACAACTATGTCAGGCCTCGAGTGCGCAACAGAAACAATTGTCGAGTATATGAAGTTCCAGCATATGCGGCACTTCTCATTTTCGACAATTGACTCTATTTCTTTAGAAGCGTTTAGCGGAGAGGTATTTGGGCTAATGCCGTAAGAGTGACAGAGGTGGTAATAAAGCACTCTTAGTGCCGCATTGTGCCTTTGGCTCTAGGTCGTTCCCGCATGAGTTGGACAAATAGATAGTATGTGTCCTAAATGCTCCGGGTGTGCATGACACGCTCTGCAACTATCATCGGGAATGTCTAGGCTCAAAATGTGGCGACGGTATGCTAGAGTGGAAATGACACCGTCTTGACATGCCAAAATGAAGCCTTCCGTCCCCGACTTCAATCCGGGTGATCTGAGGAAAGCAAACTTTAGCTTTCTTAATCCGGGCCTTTAGGAGTGAGTATTCAAGATGAATAAGATTTGATGCAGTTTGCTAACCCCTGATATTAAAGTCAAGGCCGAGTGTATCAGCAGCTTCCTACGCTTCTTTGTACAGAAACGCCCCTTTGCCCACTTCTTCGTGTTTACTGACCATTTTAAGAAGAGGGTCTTGTCCATTCGCGACCATATGTGCTGTACCCAGAATAATCCTGTTGTGAAGACATTCAACATTCAGTATTCCGCGACCACCTTGACAGCGTGAGATGCAAAGTCGTGGAACAGAAGACTTAAGGTGCATGCTTTCGTTCATGTGCATAACTTTTCGGGACCCGATATCGAGGGACCTGAACTCGTCCTTCGTCCATGGAACTACTCCAAATGAATAGAACCCTACGGGGACGGCAAGCATGTTCGTTGCAGATACTTTGTTCCTCGCCGAAAGTTCGGAAGACCATATCCTTCGGATGAGAAGTTTGTATCTGCATCGGAGAGTATCCTTTATAGATGTTACGTTCAGAATGCGGCTCTGTGGGACGCCCAGGTATCCATAGGTCTCTCCAGGCAAAGGTGTCGTATAGCGCTTCTGTCAACGAGCTCAGGATCTTCGGGGATGCCATTAAGTTTTCCTTTCTTCAAATTAACCTTGGCGCATTTCTCTAACCCGAACTCCATTCCAATCTCTTGAGTGTACCCTTTGACAATTTTTAGAGCTAAACGTAGTTTCTGTTGATTTCTAGCATAGATTTTCAGATCATCCATGTAAAATACATGATCAGATCATCCATGTAAAATACATGATCAGATCATCCATGTAAACTACATGAGTGACCTTATGCTTTCGGTTTCCAGGTTTGCCGCAGAGGTACCCTTCGGAATGGCGAAGTGCGAGAGATAGTGGCAATAATGTGAGGCAAATCTCTCTATGCACCTCACGATGTGTGGATGAACCAGGTCTTTCTTTGCGCCGCGTTGTTCATACATCTCTCGCCAAACAGGTCCAATTGTCCAAAAATCATATCATTCAGTATAGCTCTGCAGATCTTATACAGTGTGTTCAAACAAGTTAATAGCCTGTAATTCTTAGGTTCAGCTGAGTTGCCCGTCTTAGGCAGGAGCACTGTGCGCCCTTCCACCAACCACTCCGGAATAGGCTCTTCCGACTTCATATATGAGGTGAAAATTGGGGCCAGATGCTGGTAGGTCGAATGAAACTTCTTACACCAGAAGGTCTTGATACCATCTGGTCCCGGAGCGGAATAGTTCTTCATGCCTCTTAATACGTTTTTCACCTCCTCGGTATTGATAGGTGGGCACACACATATATATATATATATATATATATATATATATATATATCCTTGTGAATGGTGCTCTCGGGGGTGCGAAACTATCACTTGTTCGTAACCTTAAAGCCATACCCGCGTGCCAAAAATATGCGAAGGCACGTGCGAGATGGATGCAGAAAGCTGTCATCCTTGGGTCGCTTCGTGTCCTCAAGACACACGAGGGTTTCACCATCCTGACGTTGTGATTTCGTCGCTCCCTGTGACCACCCATCTCATGGTTGTGATAGGTGGCCATAGGTTTGATTTACCGCGGTTCTACTGGGGGCTATTGACATTTTTTTTTAGTTTGCAGTTGCTCTCAGTGGAACCCTGCGGCGGTTGTTTAACTCTTTTTTTATATTATATATAAGGGATCACTCACTCAGTAAAAACCAGAATTTTATACTTCCTATCATGTTGAAGAATTGATAAAGTTTAACACAACTTTTCTGCATCTGAATGTCAAGACAATGGTAATTCAGGTTACTCAAATTGTCATACGCACATAAACCGGAAAAAGAAGATGTGCCGGAAACATACTTTCGTGGTTTTTGATCAAAAATTCAGGACAAAAACAGCAAATAGAATATGAAAAATGAAAACATTTGTCTATTTACAGTGAAGTTCTTTTTCAGAACACAGAGTATCAGACTGCAAGCCTTGGCCTTCTTTAGAGTATGTCAGTTTAAAATTATTGTCAGCACAGTAATTATATTTAAAAAAAATGAAGAAATATCTGCAAAAGAGCTCGAAAATTTTCGAGTATTCCAAACTTTTGAAATTAACAAGAATTTTCTTAAACCCAGTACTAGGGTTTTTTCGGATTGCTAACACCGATTTTGAAATAAAAAATAAGTCCAAGATTTTTTATCCAAACTGATGACTAACTTCTGAAACAAATTCAGTAAAATGACGGATGTATATGAAGCTCAATACTAGGTGATTTTTTAGATTTCTGGTCTCAATTTTAAAGTTAAAATTCTGAGATTTTGATTTGAAATATTAACCAAATTTGCGAGAAATTCAATAACCTCACGGATTTTAAGGAGACTCTATATACTAGAGGTTATTTATAGGTTTTTGATGACAAATTTAGGAACAAACCTGCTGCATTGTCGATTCCTGGGTCTTGGTGATTTTTTATTCTAGTGCATTTTTGTCACTCACCAGTGTTCTAGTCGGTTTGACTTGACTCTAAGTTTTAAGTTTTTTGAACATCGTTAATAGTCAAACAAATAGATGAATTTCCTACCAAGAATAATTTTCTAGCAAAAAAAATCATCAAACAAAAAAGCTACTTTTTTGGCCAAACGGATTCATTTTTAACTTACGTAATAAATCTACAACTGGAATAAGGAAATTTTCAACAACAAAAAAAAAGTAATTGTTAACACCCTCCCCTCTAAAAAATTTTCAACAATGTGGTATGACTTTTGAACGAGTAGTCAAGCAAAAAAATATTCTTATTATAAATTAAAAACAGTGGAATTCATCCAGAAATACAAATTTTTAACAAAATGGGTCAATATCCAACCATTAAACGTTATTTTTCAACCAAACGGTTGCATTTTTAGTCAAAAAGGATTAAGTTTCTACCAAAAGGGATGAATTTACATTGGGAATCCCATTTAAGGCCATGTTATACATTAGTCACGTGACCGAGCCAGTCCTGAGATCGATATTTTTTGTCCCATATTTAAAAATAAAAGTTAAAATAGAGCGGAAAAAATTTGGAAAAATATTAATAAATATAAAAGGACAGTGTGTGGTAAAGCATAGAGTTGGGGAAGAAAAAAAGTTATTATTCGAATAACAAATATCGACCGGCAATCAAGCGATCTGCATTATCAACAGTGCTGACACCATGGATTTATTAAATAGCACGGTCGGTATTTTTGTGAATTTGCTTATTCATTACAATTTTTTCTTCGACATTTCGAGCCAAATGTTGTATACAAACGCAGATTACAGTTTCCTGATCCTTTCCCCAAAGTTTCGACTCGATATCTCGTTTTGTGTGGACATGAGTTGTTGCACAAAAAGGCCGATATTGCTCCGGTTTTAATTCCTTCATCAATTTTTTTTTTTCGAAATTTTGAGCCAAATGTTGTATACAAACGTACATTATTGTTTCGTAAGGCTTTCCCCAAAATTTCAACTCGATATCTCATTCGGTGCGGACTAAATGGCATAACTTTTAGCAAACGCAACATGCGCTCCCATAGCATGTGAGCAGTCAACCCTCTCTCGAACCCGCGGGGTTCGAGATACTTAAATTTGATGCTTAATAGCATTCTTTCAATATTTCATATTTTCCAGGCCTAATATTGGAAACTCATGGAAACTTGACAAATTTACAAATTTTCATGAAATCTTACAACCCTGCAATTAGAACAATAATTAGCCAAAGTTTGGAAAGAAATCAATGATTCAAATGTCTGGTTTCATTGAGTCTGGCGTAAAATTTTCCTACTGAAGAAGATTGACTAGGGCATATGCTAAAGATTAAAGCCTTGATATCCATATTACATTCACTTGTTATTATTATATCAAATTACAGGTTACTCAAACTCTTTTGATTCTACTTTAGATTACGAACAATATTGTATTATGGTTTAACACTTAAAAGTATTGAATTAGCGATAATAATAATATATGATAATATAATAGAATAATATATAAGATGGTAGCTATAAGAAACCATTCAGAGGCGGTAAAATACGAACTCCAAAGTACACTATGCTCCTTATTTTGTGCCTACAGCATCATCGCAGAAGATTTCAGACATCGCATTAAATTAGCTTACAACATCCTCATCTCATCAGTCACTTGACTTAGTCCGTGGCTACGATGAAAAACCGGGTACACCCGAGAACAAGATTTAAAAAAATAATAATGTATAATGTATAATAATAACAATGATAATAATAAATACGGTAACCCTAAGAAATCATCTAGAGGCGACTGTTGTCACCTCCAACACTCGCGGCCGCTGTACAAGGATAACATCGGTAAAAGACAAACTGCAAACTACACATAATGCTCCTAATTTCGCACCTACTACATCATCACTAATGATTTCAAGCAACGTATTAAAATAACTTATAACATCCTCATCTCATCAGTCACTTCTTTTAGTCCGTGGCTATGATGAAAAACCGGGTTCACCCGAAAAAAAGTTTAAAAAAACAAAAACAAGAAATCTTTATCATGTTACACGGAATATGTACATTAGCTTACAGAGTTAGATCAGTGGACGGGGTTGCTTGCACGTATATTTCATAATATGTCTGGACTTTGCGTAGCTTACCGACTATAATTTGTGAGGATTCATCTTTGTTCAATAAGGAAGCGCTTCCCCTGTGCCATCTCGCTCTTTTTGGATTCCAGTGTTTATCATACATATACAATCCTTGAAGACCCTTATTAGTATCCAATATTGCAAAGCATTCCTCATTGTTAAATAGGCCAATTTGCTTATTCCGTGGCAGTGGTAAGAATTTAGTACCGGGTTTTAAATGAACACTTGGATTTTCAGTAAAAGTGATTGTCCTAAAATGGAATATCCGGTTCCTATTCTCTTTGCAAACAAGCCGAATCATTTCCATTTGTGAATGTGGATATCCAAGTCCTACTTTAGAAGGCAGACGGGAAGGTTGAAGCATAATCCTGTCAGGAAGATAATGGGCAAAAATTTCGATGGGTCCGGAAATCTCAGGATCATGATGGCTAATAAGAGAAAGAGTTAGGTCAACAGGTTCCGTATTAGGTGTGGTCTGCGAACTGGAATCTGCAGTAAGGAATAAAGATTAGATTTTCCTAATATCCGCGAGAAAAGAGAGAATGTGACTTTAAAAATTAGTCCGAATTTCAGAATCAGTCACATGAACGTTCATTTCACCAGCCCGACCCTATACGAAAACAATACTTTTCGTTCTTTAAAAAATGTGTCCGAGATGTGTATGAATTTCTAAGATGAGAATTATAATTTGTATCGTACAAGAAATAAGATTCTTAGGGTCTGACCAGTGAAACGTTTCGCCATAATCCGAACTAGGGGCCCGAAGTCCATGACGCGCCGCCCATAAACTACTGTTGGTATAGGGACTCTGCGGGAGGGAAAGGGGTGTCGGTGGAAGTAACTTTACGATTTTAGATCATGTGTAGAATGTTTTCAAAAGATATATTTCAACAAAATTTCAGAATTAGAACACTCTTCTCCTGATTAAAAAATTCCTTTTTTTTATCTGTTTCCAAAAAACTTTTCCCTTTTACTCTTTTTGTAATTTTACATTTGAATCGGAACTGAATTAATAGAATTCAATGAGAAAATCCAAAAATTTTTTGTTGGGAATTGATTTTTTTTCAATTGATGAGTCTGCTATTATATTTTCGGTGTGAGATTATTCCGGTTTGGTTAAAAATTCTACTATTTGTTCGAGCATTTAATTATTTTGTTAAGAATGTAACTATTTTGTTAAAAAGTCATCTTTTTTCATGAAAAATTCAACTTCTTCTTTGAATGTTGAAGTACTTTGATGATAATTTTTTTTCATTTGGTTAAGGATTCATAATTCTAGTTGAAATTTATTTATTTTGGTGAAAAGTGTTATCACTTTTTGATGAAAATGAAAGTTGACAACTGGAAAAGTAACCAGAAAGACACATTTTTTGGAGGATAGTTAAATATTCTTTTCAAAATGACAAATCTTCCTTCTAAAAAGAGGAATGTTCAACAACACATTCAAATTTAGAATAGAATGAATTAATTTTCAACTTTATAGACAAAAACGTTAAATTTCCAAACAGGAAAGATTTTTGAGTCAAGAGAAGAAAAAAAATTTCAACCAATTGTCGAATTTTCAAACCAAGAAGAAGCGAATTCTCTAGAAAAAAGGCTTATTTTCCAACCCAAACATATGAATATTCAACCCAAAATGATGAATTATGAAGAAACTAGTAGAATTTTCAAGCTGAAATTATTAACTTTCTACAAAAGTGCTACATAATTTTTAACCAAATAGTTGAATCATAATTTCAAATCGATCAGTTTTAAACTGCATACTGAGTGCTTAAATTTGAAGTTAAAATTTTATAATTTCAGCGGAAAAACAAAACAACGAATTTTCAACAAAATAATTAAAATTTCAACCAAAAAGATAGATATGAATCTAATAAAATAAATGTTCAACAAACTAGTTCAACTTTTAACGAAGTAGTTGAATTTCCAAAGAAATAGATTAGGGTGCTATGAAAAAACGAATTTGCAAAAAAAAAATACATGAATTTTCAACAAAATTGTTCAACCCTCAACTAAAAGCGTTTAATTTTTATCCAACAATGAAATAGTTCAATTTTAAGTTTAAAAAATTAACTTTGAACACAAAAAACGAATTTTTAACATTATGGTTAAAAATGATAGTAGATATTATCATTAAAAAGAATTAAGTTTTTATAAAAAATAGTTGGATTTTCTCATTTTTTTCATTATTTAACTAGAAAGAGAAAAAAATCATTTTTTCAAGCAACTGAAAAAATTAATATCCCCATTTGTATTTTCTACATGTGATTTCATATTCTGCGTTGAACCATCCCCTCTATACGTCATAAATTGTCCAAAATATTTCACCTCTGCCCCGCCCCCCTTTCCGGCCATTGTGACGAATGTTTCGAACGGCCTCTCGTTCAAGCAAGAGTGTTTATATATTATTTTTATGTTACTTGTAGCAGAAACCCATAAAGAATATTTTCTGGAAATTTCATTGAAAAATTAAGAGAAATGGTTGAATTACGGCAAGTTTAAGTTAAAGGAAAGAAAAAAATATGTGAAAAATATATAGGCGGTTATAGGATCTGGCCCCTAAATTTAAATATTTGTAAAACTTACCGCCGAAGCAACCGTGGGGGCAACCGTTTTGACAACCATGCCAACATGTTGGTGAAGGATTGCTAGTACTCCCCTGAAAACGCATAAATTAGTATTACGTTTACACTTTACAATTAAGAATTAGGTTTCAAATGTGAAAAAAAACAAAAAGGAATATTTCGGTATACTCACACTACAGCGATCCAAGCAGGCTTGAATTTGTTCGAGCGAATAGCCCTGGTCATCGTGAGGAAGAACAGAAGTATTAATTAGATGTATGTAACATTGAATATTGTAGATATAGTTTATTTTATAATATTAAGATTTATTATCAAGCAGACAGTTATTTTTTACTTTTATTAATGAAAACACTGCCATTATGGAAAGAAAATCTATCTTTGTTATATAAGGATGAAGGAAGAAAACAGTCCTTAGAAAAGTAGCATTTGAGCAAAAAAGCGGAGAGATATAGCGATGTATTTCTGAGCAATTTTTCAAGTTGTTATGAATAAGGGACTTTAGGAAGGCTATGAATAATTGTAAAAAATGAAATTAATATGTATGAACTCACCCCATAAGAAGAGGAAATCGCAAACGGCAATAAATTTGCGAATACTGTAAAAATAAAATATACCAAAATGATTTTACGGTAATATCTTTTGATTAGAAATTTGTTACGACTTTTCCAGAAACCTTTAACAATTTAGAAATAATTTTAATATTGTTATTTTTAATCTAAATAACTTTTGTGGCCAGGAGAATTTTCTACAAAAGTCTTTATTCATTTCTTCTATCATTCCGTGATCGTTTAATGTATCTTGAATGCCAACCTATTTTGACCCCGAGAGATTCTGCGACTTCAAGTGTAGAACGTGCTTTATTTGAAATGGACTTGGTCAAAAATAGTTTTTTGTTTCATTAATACCTACTCTGTTCTCTTTATTTATTTATTTTCAAAAACATATGAAATTAGTACATATACTTTTGTGAAAAGAAATTTTCATTATAGATTGAACTTTTCAACTTATGTAATTTATAAAAACAAATTCATTGATAAAAAGAGCATTTGCCACATTATCGGTGTTTGAATTAAATCATTAGTGGTTATTTTGTCGTTGAATTACGTAAAAGTAATAATTATTAGAAAAATTAGAAAAGGAGAATTGTGATTGTTATAAACGACTTCACGCATATGATATTCCTGAACATAGCAACTTCTTCTTTTTTAAGGAACCAATTTTATTCATCTGAACGATAACAACGTGAAACAAAATATTCTTTCCCTAGGGACTTAAAACTCAGGAGCGATCCTTCCAGGGTGTAATAGCAAAGCCTCCTGGAATATTAGGGCGCGGGTTTTCATGCTCTCATGCCACGATGTGATTGCCGTGTCAAGGGCTAAATGGCACCAGTGGTAACAAATTCTTGAACACTCCAACCTACATCGCTCAGTACAGACGGACAGGCCTAGATGACAAAGGGAGTGCCCTAACGGAGACTTTAGGATACCAGGTCCAATCCCATAATATAAAGACTGCTATTGGGGCTCTGCAGGGGGTGTTCCTTATTTCCCTAGCTTCTCGTGGAACTAAAATGAGTGGCACACGTATAACCAAACAAACCAGAAACAATGAAGGGGCCGTCTTGGGACCCTGCTCTAACCAACCGCCAAGAGTGGAGGGCAACTTAGAGGGCAATCCATCAGTAGCGGTGCGAAATTCTGATAATGATGGCGACAATCCTGTCCAAATGGTATGAGAGGAAGAAGCAACGTAGCGTAGCCCAAAAAAAAGAGGAACCGAAAAGAGCGGCTCGCAAACAGCAGCCAAGGAACCTCTTAGGAAGCAGTGGCTGCGAAAACTTCACCTAGAGCCACTCCTCAGGCTTATCCTATAGGTAAGAGGAAGAAGGACTCTAGAAAAACCTTCCCCAAACAGGGAGCTGAAAGGGCAGAAGGCCCTGGAAAAAGAGGGCCTCACTTATGCGCAGATGGCTGACAACGTCCTGGCGGGAGCAGTCGTTGCGCTGGGTTATCCTGGAACCAGTCTAACTCTCGGGGATTTTGACAGGGTAAAGGAGGAAATCTCTAAGAGGATTGTCGCGTTACCGCGCAAGGGGCGCGCCCCGAGATTCAACGATATCTTCATCAGGTCGGTGGCTGTGGTAGTGCAGGTCGCACACATCTCATCGCGATACTGGATGGTAGAAAAAACTCTAACGTTTAGGCTTGAAGAAAGAGAAAACCTGGAGGTCAAGGGGAAGAAGTGTCTAGAAAGGTACCGCAGAGTGACCGTACTGATTCCCGGCACCATCAAGAATCTATCGTCCGTTCTCAGGCGCCTGCGCTTCCAGAACCTGACTCGACGAACCGATTCGTGGAAGGTGCATTCCGAAAGGCAGGGATCCCGCCTGAAGGGGAGAGACTGGATTCTTGTTGTTTGCCTTCCCGAATCATCAATCAGAACCCTTGCATCTCTGGACAACCAACACTATATGGAAGTAGGTAGAGTTAAGTTCCGGGTGACTCAACTGGGATCCGTAGAGAGACCAGAAGCGTCCGGAGGGGCCCCAAATTAGCCTTTCAATGGTTGAGACGGGAATCCCCATGATGCAGATCCATCTTCACCACAGCAAAGGCGCCTCAGTAGTTCTAGCCAGACGCATTTTAGTGGTGCAGGCAGGGATTTCCCTAATCTAAGATCCTTGGTTACACACGGAAAGGATTAGTGGCTTGTCAGGGTGTGGTACCATATATAAGGGGCCGCGCGAAAAACGATAACGACATGCATAGCTGCCAATGGTATGGATGCGATCTTGGTGCCTAAGCTCTGCTCGAGGGATCACACTGTTATTAAGGTGAGTCTCAGGGTCGGAAGCGGAGAAAGACTGAAGGACAAAGGTGATTATAGTCTCGGTTTATTTTCCGGTCTTTCCTGAGGAACCCCTGCCTCCCAGAGAGGTGGCGACTTTAATACGGCACTGCCAGGAGGACAGGATTCCTTTGCTCTTGGGCTGTGATGCAAACTCTCACTATACGGTGTGGGGGAGCACAAACATCAATGACAGAGGGATTGATTTAATCGAATACTCTATGCTTGGATGAGCCGAGGGGCAAGGTAGTGAGCTCTAGAGTCTCCGACGACGAGTCGTCTTTGGACCATAAATATATCTTGTTTCGTTTAATCCTACGAAAACCGCCGGTTTCACGAATCACAAACCCTAGAAATACACTTTGGAACGCATATAAAGAGGAAATCAAAGAAAAGCTTGTGAAATTCGCCACAAGCTAATGTACCATTGACGAGTTAGAACAGGGCAAAAAGAACCAAATTGCCTTTAGACTGCGACATTTTTAAGAAGGCCTAGTATGAATACAATAAAAATATAAGAAAGTATAAACAGGAGGATTGGAGGGGCTTCTGCGAGTGATCGAAAGAAATTTCGGAAACAGCCAGGCTTCACAATATCCTGGCGAAAAACCCCGAAGCTCGCGTTGAGCTAATAAGACCCGATAATGGTGAGTTTGCCGAAGACGGAGAACCAACGCTGAATCACCTAAAAAAAGTTCACTTCCCGGGTTACGGACGAAATTATTTAGAACAATGATTGCTCTAAAAAACGTGCCATCGGTATGGAAGAATGGTAGAGTGGCCTTCATCACCAAACCTGGAAAGGAGGGTTACACTGCTGCAAAAGATTTTCGGACGATCAGCTTAACGTTTTTTATCCCTAAAACTTTGAAGAAGCTGGTCTAAAAATATATCAAGCATTAGGTGCTTCCAGCCTCACCGCCACACAGTGACCAACATGCTTTTCAGGCAGACAGGAGTAACAGGTGGAACAAAAGTGGGACACTGTTGGCACTGGGCACGTTCTTGGACATAGAAGGCGACTTCAGCAATGCTCCTCCAGAAGTCATATGTTGAGACGCTTTAAGATGTGGCGTGTCAGACCAGCTAGTAAGCTGGATAGGAAGCATGCTACGCCAGAAAAGTCTCGAAACCAGATTGGGGCGAAGACTTAGACGAATAGTCGTGTTGCTCCTCCTGTGGTGCATTGCAGTGGATGGCCTTCTTCGTAGGCTAAAAAAAGAGGGGTACTGTAGCCAGGGCTATGCAGATGACTTTGTAATCCTAGTCAGGGATGCTCATCTGGAAACGTTGATGAGCCTTACAAGGTTCGCGCCACATATCGTAAAGCTGTGGTGCGATAGCTGAGGGCTCTCGGTACATCTGGAAAAAACCAGCCCGGTAATTTTCAAGAGAAATTACAATGTGCCGAAAGATGACGCTTCCCTATTCAGTGGATGGAAGCTGGCGCTTTTTGGTTCGATTGAATATCTGGGAGTAATCCTATATAGCAAACTGAACTGGGCGAAGCACTTGCAGACTCAATGGAAGAAGTTTGTCTTGACTTTTTTGATGTAAAGGGAAGCCTTTGGGTTGACGTGCACTCTGGGGCCCAACATTCTTACATGGCTCTACTCTGCTTTTTTCAAACTGAGGCTCCTATATGCGGCCGTGGTTTGGTAGCCGCGGGCGAAACTCAAAAATATCCAGGACAGGTTGCGACGATTACAAACGCTGGCATTTAGAGGTTTGACGGGTGCAATGAAGAGTATGCCCACAGCGTCGATAGGATTCATTCTTTGAGAAGAACCCCCACATGTTGCGATTACTGCAAGGAGACTAAGCACACTAGGCTCCGAAGTGACATCAGGACACTGCTAATCCCAGAGATGAGGCAAGATAAAATAACAGAACGCCTCAATTTTAACAAAGCTTTTAGTTTAGATTTGATTTAGATTTCCCCTCCAAGGGGAAATCTGCAATACAGATGGCTCCAGACGAGAGGAAGATTTTTCCTTCAAAATGAAAAATTATTAAAAATTTTTACAGGAATCTTAAGAAAATTTCATATATTACCTTGATACTAATCGAAATCTTCAAAAAGCTTGATCATTATGTTTCGAAATATTCAAAAATCTACCATTTGTTTAACATTATTTTCACTTTTCATTTATTTTTAGAATTCTTTTAAAACTTCTGAATCTCTTTCAAAATTCGTCAAATTTATCTCAATATTAAAAAAAAGCTTATAAAATTCAAGAAATTGCCTTAAACTGTTACAAATTTATTTTTGTCATTTTGAGAAATTACGTGAATTATTTAAAAATTTCCCAGGAATTAAAAGAAAATTTTTCTTCTCCTTTGACGTTGGAAATTGATTGCAATATGTAGGGGTGTAGCGAAAATTCAAAACTTTTCAAATAAAGAAGAATTTTTGAACACGTTACTAGGGCTTCTTTGGATTGCTGACAGCAAATTTGAAATGGAAAATATGAATAAATCCAGGATTTTTCACCCAAACTGATGACTACCGGAAAAATTCAGTAAACTGGCGAACGTATATAAAGCTCAATACATGCGGATTTTTTGGATTTCTGGTCTCAATGTTAGAGTAAAAATTCTAAAATTTCAGTAGAAAATTAAGTTTAAACAAAAAAAAAATAATCTAATTTTCAACCAAAAAAGGAACTAATTTTCAACAGACTAGTGCGATATTTTTATGAGTTTCTGATCACAAATTTATTATCAAAACTGCTGTATTCCCAATTTCAATTCCTGGGCCTTGACGATTTTTTTCCCCAATGCATTTTTGTCACTGGGAAGTTCTTAAGTACCCGAAGAAATTCTTATCTCAATTAAAAAGTTTTTGCGAATTTTTTCCGAAAACTGTGGTGAATTAAATATATAATAAATAAACAAATAGTGAATAAATAATAAATACAAATAAAAAAATCTGCCCGCTTCGCGGGCACACTCTCATCGCGCGCTTCGCGCGCGGCTCGCTTCGCTCGCAAGTTTGAGCGCGCCTAGGGCGCGCAACTGTTGGATCTCGCGCTTCGCGCTCGATCATATATTTATCTCGCGCTTCGCGCTCGGGCGTATCTACATCGCGCTTTACGCTCGGTTCCTCTAGATTTTTCAACTTTGTGTTCGACTTCGATGAAAAGAAAAAGTTTCTTCGCAAATATTATCAAATGATCAAAACCTCTACATATTAAGTGATTGTTAAATTTGTTTTTATTTTAGACTGAAAAGGAACTTTATTTACTCAAGGTTCTATCGACCTTAAGGAACACATTCTCATCCAGACACTCGCGCTTCGCGCTCGATATTTGATTTGAAAATCATTTGAACCGTATGATAGAAACAAAAAAGGTTGAGCGCACTTACGGCGTGCGATTTGGTAAATACACTGAGCGTGCACTTTGTGCTTCGTGTTATATGTTCTTCATATACAAATTACTAAATTTGTATTTGATTTCAAATGAAAAATAATGATATAATTTAGGCGAAAAATTTTATTCATTAAAATTTTATTTTAGCTTGTGCCGTTTTTCAAAAAAGTTAATTTTTTCATTTTGAATATATTCTTACAACAAAAATTGATTACAAGTTTGTAAATCTTTTTTGAATGCACAATTTTTGTTCATTTATCTGTTTTCGTACCTTGCATTGTTTTTTCAAAAATTTGATTTTTTTTATTGTCAATGTTATTTTCACGAATAAAACAAAAACTACGCATCCTATCGAAACATGATTTAGAACAAATTTGTACCTCTTCCTTGGATGAACAAATGTTGTTCTTGTCATTTTTTTCGTAGCTCGTGTTATTCGTCTAAAAATTTGATTTTTCTATTTTCAATGCTGTTTTTTACGAATAAAACAAAAAATACGCGTCATATCAAAAACTGAATGATAAGAAATTTGTAGATCTTTTTTGGGTGCACAATTTTGGTGGAATGATCTTTTCTCGTATCTTGCATAGTTTCACAGCAAAATGGAATTTTTGATTATTTTTTTGTGCGATCAAAATTTGAATTTTTTATATTACAAAAAATTCAAAAAGTTGTTATGAAAATATTATAGGGTGTTCAAAAAGCAACGTTTTTCTCCTTTTGACTTTTTTTCACATCGTGCGTTTTTCGGCTTAAAATGTACATTTTCGTTTGTTTTTTGGAATTTTTAAAATGCTATAACTCCAGTAATTTTTGTTTTATCACGAAAAGTCATTAGAATATTTTGTTCGTCATTTTGCGTACTACTAATAACCATACATAGAATTTTTAAATCTTCAAAAAAAGTGGTCTCAAAAATTTTCAAAATGTGCTCACTTTTTGAATTTTCATCCAAAATAGCTGGTTAACGAACTCGTTCTCTATTTTTCGGCCATAAAAAAGTGTGCCAAAGCTCAATCGAATCTGATCATTTTTTCGAAAGTTATCGTGGCTACAGACAGACAGACAGACTACAGACTACAGACAGACAGACACTTTGGTAAAAACCGTTTTTTCTGGCTCAGGGGTCTCAAAACGTGGAGATTTGATGAAAACCGACTATGTCAAATTTTACATAAAACCAATACCCTCTCATTAGAATGAGAATATAAAAATAGAAAAAATAAAAAAATAATATATATACAGGTAGTAAAGCGAGCGTAAGGGTAAACGAGAAACTGAGTGACTGGTTCGATATTACGCAAGGCGTGAAACAAGGATGCGTTATGTCCTCGTGGCTATTTATCATATTCATGGATAAGTGTCTAAGAACTGCACTCTTCGACGAAGAAGGTGTAGATCTCCAAACAGTTAAGGTACGTGGGTTAGCTTTCGCAGATGACAAGATTGTTATGGCAGAATCAGTCGAGGACTTGCAAAGAATGTTGAATAAACTTCATACAAGCATGAAGGACATGGGACTCAAAACTAACGTAAATAAAACAAAAATCATGGTGTTTGAGGGAAAGGGTGAGAAAACAATGTGCAACATTGTCCTGAATGATGAGAGATTAGAACAAGTTGACAAGTACGTATATCTAGGTAGTCTATTCACTAGCGACGGAAAAATAGATGGGGAGTTAGATAGGCGCATAAATAAGGGTAAACAGGTTATCGGTAGAGCAGGGTCCATCCTAACAAATAAAAACATATCAAAAAAAGCTAAAATGGCCATACACAATTCTATATTCGTACCGACTGTACTATACGGTAGCGAGACATGGACATGTCAAGAAAAGGACAGGAGTAAAATTAACGCGATCGGCATGAAACCTTTGCGCATAATATGCGGGAAAACACTAATGGACAAAGTCCGAAACGAGACAATCCTCAAAGAATGTGGTGCAAAAGAGACAATAGTTGACACATGGGAAAGAAATCAGTTAAGATGGTTCGGACATCTTGAAAGAATGAAAGATGAGCGACTGACCAAACAAGTGTATAAAGGTAAAGTAAATGGCAGAATGCCCAGAGGTAGACCGCCGAAAGAATGGTTAGAATCTGTAAATGAGACATTAATCCGTAGAGACATAAGAAGCCATAGAAACACAAGAGCTTGCATGAAAAAATGCATGGACGTGAAGGAAGCTAGAGTAGTATGCCAGGACAGAAAAGTGTGGCGACAAATAGTTTGTAAACAGAGTGACAGTAGAATGAATGACGCCTGAAACAAAGATCTTGGATACTAATGGGCCCAAGTGAAGAACCATACATAACAATTTTGTGAGGCTCTTCACTTGGGGTGATCGCTAGAGAGATTGATCAGCAACCTGGGTCGGAGCAGTGTTGCGGAGTAAACGTGTCATTTAAATAAATAACACGAGAATTCCAGATCAATCTAAAATATATATACCTAACACTTATATACCTATCCACCTCATACCTATATTCCTACCTACCTTATACCTATATACCCATATGCACACTACTTTTCTCCAACCGAGCAAGTCACGCCTACCCCGAAAGGGAAATGGCTTAATGGTATAATAATAATTTATAACAATGAAAATTGTTCTCTTTTGAATCTTGGCCGTGATTTATTAATACTTCTACGTAACTCACGACAAAATCAATACAAATAATACATTCAAACCTAGAAAGTTCGGCAAATCTCAGTTTTATCCATTAATTTGTTAATGGCATTTAAGCAAATTAAGTAATTTGATCTATAATAAAACTCTCTTCTGTTCAATGTATATGTACTACTTTCGCCTCTATTTGAGAATATATCAATAAGAGCAAAAAAATATGGTATTTTATTATTTCTCGACGCTAATAACAAATTAGTTAAAAATTTATCTAAAAATTGGACCCGACAGACCTCTTCAAAATTGAATTAGTTTTAGTTTCAGAAAATAAATTTAAAAAAAAAATAAAAAAATGCAGTCCCGATCTGGGCTGAAATTATCAAAATTTATTTATTTATACATTTAAAAAAGGGATCACTTACTCAGTAAAACACAGAATTTCACACTTCTCCTCATGTTGAAGAATGGATGGAGTTTAACACAACTGTCTGCACCTGAATATCCAGACAATGATAATTGAGGTTACTCAAATTGTCACATATATATAAACCGAAAGAATAGCATCTGCCAGAAACATACTACTGTGATTTCTGATCAAGAATTTAGGACAAAAACAGGAAATAGAAGATGAAAAATGAAAATATTTGACCTTATTTTCATTGACATTGTTTTTCAGGAAACAAACTATCAGACTGCAAGCCTTGATCTTATTTAGAGTATGACAGTTGAAAATTCTTGTCAGCATAGCAATTCAATTTTTCAAGAAAATAAGGAAATGTCTACAAGCCTTGGCTACATGATTATTCATATTATCACATTTTCAGAAATTTCTTTAATTAGGGCACATTGTTTTCGTGACATTGCGAAATACACGTGATTCTGCTCCACTAATCGTACATTCGTACGACAAATGTTTTTCTATTTACATTTTTTAAATCAAAAAATGCCAAAGTTCTATGTACAGAAAAAAATTATTTCAAACGAATCTTATCTACCTCCTCACCGAATATATTGAAGTTGTTCAGACCACCCATGGCTTAGGTTATGTATAAAAGTGTTGGCCCACAAAAAGTATACTAATTAATAAAATTATACAAATGCCTAGCCATGAGTGGAAATAATTATATTCTAAAATCAATCACAATTATCTCTTGGAAAAAAGCTTTAAAAGCAAAACTTTAAAAATTTGACAAATAATCATAAAGAAAAATGTATAAAATGGGGGCTCTCCTTTTTCGTCTATCCTGGTAAGATTCTCAACGAAAATTTATATAACCACAATATATTTATAACTAAAAAGCATGTACCGTTCTAGATGTTTCAATTAATTATAACTGATGAGGCCCTACGTCGACGGGCGAAACGTCTGAAGTTTTGAAATAAAGAAAATACTGACCAGAATGCTGAAAACATGAAACACCGTTTTATTATTAAATAGTAGAATTCTTAACTAAATGTCAAATCTTCAACCAAAAATAGTATATTATGCACCTAGGGGGAGAAGAGGGGCTTTTCGACCAGTGCATGTTTTCAGATCAAGCCGTAGGTGAGCACGCAGCGCGAGCCTGAGACGAGTACTGAAAACGTAAAATTGTCGAAAAAGCCTATCTTCTCCCCCTAGGTGCATCATATACTATTATTCACCTCTGATGTCACTTTTCTGTCCCTAGGGAATAAAAAGTATTTTTGCTCCTTAGGGACTGAAAAGCGACGCCAGATGTGCATAATAATAGTATATTGGGTGACAAGGGCGCCCAACCGCACTCGCTTCGCTTGTGCGGGAGACTCCACACTCCTCCGGGATTAAAGAATGTCGCCCTTGCCAAAAATGATATTTTGTGTCCTGGTGTACGATAATCAAGACGTTAAATGAGTACAAATGTCTGTTATGGGGAATATGGGCTTTTGAAGCAATATGAAGTTTGCAACGGTAAGCGGTCGGTAAGCAATATTCCCGCCCGTATCAGCGGGCGGGAATAACACATTATCGCCTGCTGATACGGGAGCTTTCAAAGTGCGCATGCGTGACTGTCGTCGCGCTGCCATTTCACACTTTGAACCGGCTCTACAGGCATACTTTTTGTCCTACCCTTCTTGAAAACAAGCATGTTAAGCAGATAGAGGATGTTTGGTGTACTTGACAATTTTAGATTATAAGTGAAAGAAAGAAATAGCGTACTTTGCAGAAGGGATACTGTTGGGTGCAGCGATACAATTTTTTTAAAGAAAAATATAATTTCCTTTATATTCTCACTTGCGTAGTGCAGTGTATGTGTAGCGGGCGTAACGTTTTATGTAGCGGACGTAAAGAGTTATTAAGCGGGCGTAAAGATTTATGTAGCGGGCGTGAAGTTTCATGATGGCCCGGCGGCGGAGTGCGCATGTGCGAACGTCACTGGGCTGGAAGCGGCCACATTACGCCTGCCTAGCGTGCATGCAATGGCGGGTTTTCAAGGGGGGTCGGACAAAAAGATAATTTTTAACAAAGTAAGGTTAACTTCTCAGAAATCGTTACCTTATTTCCAGTGATTTCTATCGGCTATCATAAAATGTTAAGAGTAAGTGAGTTTTTTATCATTGAATGTTATTTAAACATATTTTATCAACAATATGTTTGAAAAGAATTATAGCCTTTTATTGTAAGATTATTCAGAAAATATGCATTTGGTCGAATAAAGATGTTTTTGATGATGTTTCATTCAAGCTTTATCAGTGCAAAAAATAAATAGCCGAGCGCGAAGCGCGAGATATGAAAGACGATCGCCGTAGGCGCGCTCAAACTTGCGAGTTGCAAGCGCAGCGCGCGATGAGAATGAGTCCGTGCAGCGAACAGATTTTTTATGTTAATGTCATTCTACAACGGAGAAAATAAGTGTTCTTGGGATTGAAGGAAACGATTCAGAAGGAAATAAAAAGATTCATTGTTTAGGAATGCGATTACTTTGTTAATAATATTTGAAGCAATTAAGAGTGCAATAAACAGAGCTAGAAAAATATGATGTTGTGTTATTTCTCGACGCAATTATCAAACTAGTTAAATGCATGAAATGAATGAAAATGATTTATTTCTGTATACCAAAAGGAGATCACTTACTCAGTAAAAACAGGAATTTTACACTTCCCTTATGTTGAAGAATGGATGAAATTTAACACAACTTTTCTGCATCTGAATATCGAAACAATGATAATTGGGCTTACTCAAATTGTGACACGCATATAAACCAGAAGAATAAAATGTGCCGGAAACATACTTCCGTGGTTTCTCATCACGAATTTAGGACAAAAACAGGAAACAGAAGATGAAAAATAATTGACATAATTTTCATTGAGATTCTTTTTCTAGGAAACAGTGTATCACACTGAAAGCCTTGACCTTGCTTAGAGTATGTGAGTATAAAATTCTTGTCAGCATGGCAATTGAAATTTCAAAAAATGAGGAAATATATATAAAAGAGAAATATGTGAAATGTGTCTCAGCATTTTGTTGACACGCAGGGATGCTTTTCAGGCTATTAACCACTGAAACCTTGGCAACACCAAGAGCGCCCATGATCAAGAAGATTAATTTAACAGAATATTCCGGATATAACCGTCGCAACTCCCTTATAAGGTCTTTATACCTCTTTTTCTTTTCTCTCTCCTTGGCTGTGACGTTTTTGTCAACTGGTGCAGAAAATTCGATAAGGAACATGGTTCGTTTCTCGAAGTCAAGGAGAACTATGTCAGGCCTCGAATGCGCAACACTATATGCGGCACTTCTCATTTTCGACAATTGACTCTATCTCTTTAGGAGCGTTTAGCGGAGAGGTATTTGGGCTAATGCCGTAAGAGTGACAGAGATGGTAATAAAGCACTCTTCGTGCCGCATTGTGCCTTTGGCTGTAGGTCGTTCCCGCATGAGTTGGACAAATAGATAGTATGTGCCCTACATGCTCCGGGTGTGCATGACACGCTCTGCAGCTATCATCGGGAATGTCTAGGCTCAAAATGTGGCGACGGTATGCTAGAGTGGAAATGACACCGTCTTGACATACCAAAATGAAGCCTTCCGCCCCCGACTTCAATCCGGGTGATCTGAGGAAAGAAAACGTTAGCTCATAGGACATCGACTGATCTTCCACATTTCTGTGGGAGATGCCATGCATCCTCTTTTCGAGGAGCTGTTCGCAGTTTTTCTCCCGTGCTTTCTTAATCCGGGCCTTTAGGAGTCAGTATTCAAGGTGAATAAGATTTGATGCAGTTTGCTCACCCCTGATATTAAAGTCAAGGCCGAGTGTATCAGCAGCCTCCTACGCTTCTTTGTACAGAAACGCCCCTTTGCCCACTTCTTCGTGTTTTCTGACCATTTTAAGAAGAGGGTCTTGTCCACTCGCGACCATATGTGCTGTACCCAGAATAATCCTGTTGTGAAGACATTCAAGATTCAGTATTCCGCGACCAATTTGACGGCGTGAGATGCAAAGTCGTGGAACAGAAGACTTAAGGTGCATGCACGGATCACAAACCCTAGAAATACACTTTGAAACGCATATGCAGAGGAAATCAAAGGGAGGCTTGTGAAATTCGCCACAAGCTATGGTACCATTGACGAATTAGAGCACGCCGCGGGTTTCCTGCGAAGAACTTTGACTACATCATATGTGAACAATTGCCCCACAGAAACAATTAATTCTAGGAAAGGAGCAGAATGGTGGAATAGCCACCTGCAGAAACTCCGTCAAAGGATAAGAGCGTTGTGCAACAGGGCAAGCAGAACTAAATTGCCTTGAGACTGTGACATTTTCAAGATGGCCTAGTATGAATACAATAAAAATATAAGAAAGTATAAACGGAAGGATTGGAGAGGCTTCTGCGAGTGATCGAAAGACATTCCGGAAACAGCAAGGCTTCACAAGATCCGGGCGAAAAACCCCAAAGCTCGCGTTGGGCTAATAAGGTCCGATAATGGTGAGTTTGCCGAAGACGGAGAAGCAACGCTGAATCACCTGATAAAAGTTCACTTTCCGAGTGACTGACGAAATTATTTAGAGCAAGCATTACTTTTAAAAACTTGCCATCGGTATGGGAAAATGGTAAAGTGGCCTTCATTCCCAAAGCTGGGAAGGAGGGTTACACTGCTGCAAAAGATTTTCGGACGATCAAAAGTACAGATACAATTTTAAAAAGTGGGTTTTTTTGCCTATTTTTCCAAAATTCGGGTTCATTGAAGAATCATAACTGGGCGCCTATTGTAAATAGGAGGTTTTTTTCTTAACTTTCTCAGAATTTCCTCTAGTTAAATTTTTTTGGTAAAAATTTTGCTCTAAAATGCAATGCGGAAAGTCAGTCTACGCCAACACGATTTTTGGAACATTTTACATTTTCATCCAAAAAGGTATTAGATTTGTGTAC
>CAKNYM010052170.1:430388-464834 GCA_932195095.1 Andricus curvator | reverse complement strand
ACCCCCCCCCCCCCCCCGCCACGTTTTTGTTGAATGTCCACGTTTTGAGAACCCCTGAACCCGAAAAACAGGTGTTCACGAATGGATCTGTCTGTATGTCTGTTTATGAGCACAATAGCTTTCGAAAGAATTGACAGATTGGATTAGCCTTTCGTATACCCTTTTACTGCGCTAAAATGAAGTTCAAGTTCGGTACCTAGCCATTTTGGATAAAAATTCAAATCTTAGAACTCACGTTATGAAAAAAAGTCAGGAGGATAAAAAAATTGCTTCTTGAACACCCTACTTCTTCTAACTTCTTGAATTTTCTTGAAAAATCGAAAATTTAAATTTTGATCGCACAAAAAATGATAAAAAATTTCATTTTGCGTTCAGACTATACAGTTTATGACATATTATAACGTTTTTGGAATTTTGTTAAAGCAGGGCACATTGTTTTCGTGACATCACAAAAAACATGTGATTTTGCTCCATTAATCCTAAATTAATACGAAATTTTTGTTTCAATTTACTTAAGATTTACTTAAATTATATTCAGTTAAATTCAGTTTTGTTTAATAGAATCAGAAAATTCACAATATCAATCAATTTTGTTACTTTGTAAATTATTCTCTTTTTATCGCCTCAAAAAAGGGGTTCGATTGAAATCAAAATATTTAAAAGTCGACACATTTATATTTCAAGTTTACTTGTTTATTTCTTTTTAAGGTTATAAGAATATTATTTTCCTAATGCATAAATGATATTTCAACTAAACACGATTTTAATTTTGAATGGAAAACATTTGAACTTACTCGAAAAATAACAGTTTCTAGACCAGATTGATTTTCACTTAAATAGTTACATTTTCACCAAAAGGGTTCTGAAATATATGTAAAATTTCCAACTAAAGACGGTAATTTTTAATAATTTAAGGCAAACCTCCCATTAGTTGCGACTTTAGTTTCAGGAAACGTAATGCCAATTTTCCTGCGTTTTATTTAATTTGGATTATTCTAATTTTTATTTCCTATAATAAAATGCTAAAAATAAGTGGGTTTTATCATCAAATGTTACTTTCAATATGTTTTTTCAACAATATGTTTATATTATAAAAGTTTTTCATTTACTAGGAACCTTTCCAAAATCTTTGAAAACTCAATTTCTTGAAGTCTTTAAAACTCAACATTTAAAAAAAAAATTTGAAATATTTTTGAACTTTTTATTATTTTTTAACCTTTTAAAATTTTTTTAACCCCTAAAATAAATTTCAAGATTATTCTAATTTTTCCTTTTGCTTCAAAATTCTTCAAAATTACTTTAAAATTACTTTAAAATTACTCTTTAAAATTAAATTAAATTATTCAGAACATTACGGTCGTGGCCGGTGAGTTTGGACGTGACATGTGTTGCTCCGTAATTATTGTCTAAATACTTTGGCATCGGATCGTTGTGTGTTGTTACATAGAGTCTATATCATAGCATTGAATCTTAGGAATGCGAATTTGTCTATTGTGCGGGCAGTTTTTGTCAGAAAACTCTAAAAACTCTAGTTTTTCTGTTCAAGTGTCGGTGTGTTTGGCAACATGGCGGTATGTGCGAGTTGCTCTGATTGCTCTCAAAATTCTAATAAGGTCAAACAGCGAAGTCACAATTCTTTGTCATCAGAAACAGCTGATGATGACGGAACAATCCCAGGGACGACTCTAGTCTCTTTGGGGCCTAGGGTCGAAAATGCTATTATGAACGCAGTGTCGAAGGCGAAGGAGGGAGGATTTCAGCAGATTTCCAACATGTGGGAATCATTTGAAGGTAAGCAGACAGTTGCTTTCAAAAGTCTGGTTAACAGCATTGCGGAAAATGCATCTCGCATTTCCAAAGCTGAGGAAACTACTGCATCAAACGTCACTGATATCTCCGAACTCCAAGCAACTACGCGAAAACTCAATTCTGAGAATGACATGCTCATTAAACAAGTTTCGGCACTGGACCAAAAATGCAACAATTTAGAGCAATCGGCGCTAAATTGCACTTTGGAATTACACGGACTGCCGTATGAACAGTCTGAAGATCTGTCTTCCACCTTCTGCAAGGTTGCTACCGTTCTTGGAGTGTCATGCAACATAGATGACCTTGTCTCTATTTACAGAATCCGTCCTGTGGATCCTTCCCGCTCTCAGTTACCTCCCATTATTGTGGCCAAATTGACCCAGTAGATTATGTGCGCTAACATAATTAGAAACAGCAAAAATAAGAGGGGCTTATCCACCAAAGATCTTGGAGGGGAGCTGCATCACCCTCTCTACATTAGAGAATCCTTGTCTTAATTCTACAGGCAAATTTACAGTGCTGCGCTGGAACTTAGGCGAGCTAAAAAGATAAAATTTTTATGGATTGCGGATGGCAAAATTTATTGCCGGAAAGAAGAGGGGGCACCAAGGAATCTGCTTTCCCACCCACGTGATATCGACCTCCTTCGTTAGCAACTACTGAATTGCTCCTGCACATTTAGAAGTGGACTGGTGGCTCGATTCTTTATCCTTTTTATTATTATTATATACCTTATAGTTTATCCGCTGAGATTATTATTATTAATTTTAAACTTGCTGTCATTTTATATCATGAGGTTTGTATGTGTGTTATTGACTTGTATCAATTTGATACATTTATGAGTGACTCTGACCTGTGCAGCCCTACATTGAAACTTTACCAACTGTCGCGCATTTTATCAGAAAAACCTATACGCATATTTAACATTCTCCTTTCAGTATGGTTTAGCGTTACCGTCAGCATGGCTTTACTATGTTACATTTTGACTTCTATTTTTTCCTCTTTTAACACGCTCGTATATTGTATACATATTGCTTACTGTTGTTACAATTCGTATGCTAGATCATACAGTAATTATTTGTTAACCTCTCTTACATTGGCGAGGTTTGGTTTGGTGTGGCTCATTACTCGGGATATGTACATTTTAACTTGCTTTACCTGTCTTAACATGAATTGTACCTATAAACTTTCTCGATGGCTTCCTTAAGTATATGTCACGTGAATGCCCAATCTCTCTTGGCTCATTATCGGGAATCCAAACACTTTTTTCAGGCTTGCTCTTATCACTTAATCGCGGTTTCTGAAACTTGGTTAACTCATAATCATCCTTCCAGTATGGTGGCCCTTGATAATTACGTGCTCTTCCGCCGGGATAGGGATGAAAGAAGGGGGGTGGGGTCTGTCTCTATGTTCATGAAAGTCTTGGAGGTATCATTAAGGGGGTGAGCCCAAAGGCGAACTATCCTACACTGGAGTTTCTTCTGGTTGAGGTTGGTACAGATAAGAACGGAATATTAGTTGGTGTTGTGTATAAACCGCCCAATGCATCCTATGGTACTGAATTTGATTCGGAGATTACAATGCACGTTCCAAATTTCAATAATTTTATTTTTGCCGGTGATTTTAATACAAATTTGAATTCGAGCAGTAACCACACTAACTACCTTACAGCCTTGAGACAATCTTCTGGACTCTCGATTGTCCCCCATAATTCTACACACCATACTGATCGTACCAGCACACGTATAGATTTAATGATTGTTGACGAGCTGGAAAAGCTTGATTCATATTCACAGCATCCTATACCGTTCCTGTCTAATGATGACCTTATAAAGATTAATTACAAAATCTCATGTCCTGAATTCACTTGTGACATGCAAGCACAGACGCGTAACTTACGCTCTATTGACGAAACTAAATTTCAGGAGCACATTATGACCTATGACTGGGAGAGTTTATTACGAGCTGAAGATCTCAATACGAAATTTGAGAAGCTGTCTGCTTATCTCATATCGGCCTTTGACCTATTTGCGCCTTTACATACTCCTCACAAGTATAATAAACCTGCACCTTGGATTACCTCTGAAATAAAACATCTTATGAAGGAGCGTGATAATAGGCGTAGACTGGCCAAAAGAACCAAGAACAGCATTATACAAGCTGAATTTCGCAAAATCAGAAATTTAGTTCAAACTAAAATTAGAGACTCGCTTAATAGATACAACTACAATGCAATTAAGAATAAAAACAAAAATGAAAACATTTGACATCTTCTGAGACGATTATACATCATACCTCCTAAATTTGAATGCTCTGATAGAAACGTGCCTCCAAATGATTTATTAAACACATTTACAGGTACTCCTGCCTCTAGTTCTTTAGCTCAGCCAATTCTGAGTCTGCCTCTATCCACTTTTAATGACAACAATTTCTTTTTCTTAGATATTACCCCATATGTGCTGCTATAAAAAATTATGGAAATTAAATCAAACGCCACAGGCTCCGATAGTATATCAATTAAAATGGTTAAACTCGCCCGCCCGATAATTTTTCCGATTCTCTTATATATATACAATGCATCCTTCCAAGTTGGGATATTCCCAGATATTTGTAAAACGGCCATCATTCGCCCAATTCCAAAAATTAGTTCCCCTATATGCCCGAAAGATTTTCGCCCTATTTCCATCCTATGCGCATTATCTAAACCATTTGAAAAAATAGTTCACAGTCAATTATCTAAATATCTGGATTCCCAAAACTTAATTGATCCAATGCAATCCGGCTTCCGGACAAAGCACAGTACACAAACAGCAACTCTTAAAGTTATCAATGATTATAAAATGGCATTAGACAATAAAGAGATCACGATTGTTGTGTTGTTCGACTTTTCTAAGGCATTTGACTCTGTAAACCACAAACTCCTCCTGCTTAAGTTAAAGTCCTTTAGATTGTCAGACATGGCAATTAGGTGTTTTGAATCGTACTTGAATAGTCGGTTTCAACGAGTAAAAAATAGTAGAGGCGAGCAGTCTGACTGGATGGAGGTAGGATGTGGAGTTCCTGAGGGCTCTATACTTACTCCTCTCCTTTTTAACCTGTATATCTCGGATCTGGGTAGAGAGTTAAAACATTGTAAGTACCACAAGTATGCTGATGACTTCAAACTTTATCTTTCGGGTCCTGTTGTCTCCTTAAGAAATCTCCTTACCCTCGTACAGGAAGATATCGATAGGGTGGTGCATTGGTCAAGTACTAATCGGCTTTCACTCAATCCTGCTAAAACGAAAGCAATTGTGATTGGGCCATCCTCTTTCCCTTCCTCTGAAGTGATAATGACTCTCTCGCCGCTACTGATCAGTGGGGGGATCATAGATTGTGTTGAGGTTGTAAGAGATCTTGGATACATACTGAATAGAACCCTATCCTGGAAAGAGCAGGTAATCGACATCTCGAGAAAAACATTCAGAATTCTGCACCAACTTAGAAGAAACATAGAATCCTTGCCGGTTTCCATTCGTATACTTCTGATTAAGAGCTTGATTCTGCCACACTTTGATTTTGGTTGCATAGTATATGATGACATAACAGATGAACTTAATTCTAAACTTGAAAGAGCACTTAATGCCTGTATTCGTTTCATCTATGATTTACCTAAATATGTACACCTAACAACCTATCGAAAGCAAGCAGGGCTTCTGAATGTAGCTAAGAGAAGACATTATTTTATGGGTAATTTATTATACAATCTCTTTCACACCGAAACCCCGCAATAATTCTTCAATTTATTTGAATTTTTTAACAAAAATCTGCCTGCCCATTCCAAACTTCGAGAAAGAAAATAGGTAATGATAGTTCCAAAGCACCGAACGTGTAAATTACAACGGTCTTTCACAGTTAGGGGTGCTCGACTCTGGAACAAACTACCTGTATCAATTAGGGAAGCGCCTTCCTATTTCCACTTCAAAAAAATCTTTTTTTATGTATCTGATTAATATTGACGATCGCACTCTAGAAATCACTCATTGGTAACTCTTTCATCTACTAAGTATAAAGTAAGTAAGTCTGCGCCTCAATGCCTCAAACACATGTAACACCTGCACTCATATTTTAATTTATACAACTCAATTACACCCTTCGGTTCATAGGTTTGCGAGAAGATTCATAATACTTTGTTGTAGCTATGCATTCTAATTCAATGTTTATCCTCTTCAATCTCATAAAATTAGCTAGCACTTTCACTCTCGCACTTATGATTATGATTATTATATGTAATAGTACATGTATCTCCTGTTCCTATAGGGCTATTTAGCCCTAGGGCAGGGCTCTCCAGAAGGCAGCCATTGGCTGCAAATACTGCCAGTGGCAGCCGCGAGACTAGGTCAAACAGGCCCTCATAAATTTTCGTCGAAATTGTCCTTCGACTCGTCCCTAATCCTTCACTGCGAATTACAGTTTGAAATGAAAAAAATGAAATGTATTGTGAATTCAAGTAGAAAAAAATCAGACCCTTCGGTGTGAACAATGAGCCGCAACGAGCCGTGACCGTAACGACCGTAACCCTTTTTAGGATTCCTGGAAACCGAAGAAAAAAATGACAGAAAAACTTCGTGGCAGCCAAACACTTGTCGTGGCAGCCAACACCTGCTGAAAGTGGTGAGCCCTGCCCTAGGGACTTATGCTAAATAAATAAATAAATTAATAAAATGAAAAAAATGTTTGAATACCCTTCGAAATCATCAAAAAGTTTGATCATTATGTTTCGAGATATTCAAGAATCTACCATTTGTTTGAAATTATTCTTACTTCTTATTTATTTTCAGCATTCTTTTAAAACTCCTAAATTGTTCGAACAATATTTGAAATTTATCTCTCAATTAAAAAAAAGCTTCCTTAAACTTTGGTTGACAATTCAACTACTTCATTCAAAGTTGGATAAGCATTTGTGTGCTGCCCCCGCTTGTATCTGAGTGAACTTCACACAATGAGTTGGCATTGATATAAGATTAAATTTTCCTGAAGATTATAATTAAAGAAAAATTTGTATGGAGGTCATGGTGTTTATATGAGAAATTAATAAAAATAAATTTTGTCGAGAATGGCTGAAGCGATTTTTATGAGGGAAAAATATGTTATGGGACTCGATGAGACAATGTCAGAAAAAAATTATAAATTAATTATTATGTTGACCGGAATTGCTGCAAAAAAATTGTAATTTTTATGGCATTTCGTTTTATGGAAAATGTTTGAGGTACGCCCACCATTTTCTCTATATATAATGTTTAAATTCTCTTTTAGAACATATCCAACTTTCATAGCAATCAGATGGGTAGAACGTACTTTAAAAGATTGAAAATCTCAAGCGTAAAGGTTGCAGTATCCCGGGCGTAAAAAACTGAACGCGGGTAGTGTTATTTTCCTTCGATAATCGAAACTTTTCTGATTATCCAATTTGTTTACATAATATCAATCAAGGATTTGGTACAGTTCTCGGAACACTTACTGCTTTTCTCGATTTTCGTACGTTTTTTCATAGTTCATGTTTTATGTGTTTTTTATATTTTTGTGTGTGTTTCATATAATTTTCAAAGCAATTATTGATTTTCTAGATCTTTTTACGATTTTGTAATATAAGATTATAGGATCAGGAGCCCTATTCTTTAATGAACATTGGTTTTAGTGATTTGTGCTCATATTTGTTCCGTGAAAGCATATTATCAATCATTTTCGCTTGTGTTTTTGTACTTTCTAATATTTTGCTTATGAAGTTATTACACCTAGCATACTTAGGATTGTTTGATGATGAAGACATTTTCTTGAAGTTACCTCACACCAAGTAGAAAAAAAATACTGTTTTGAACTGAAGACTATGTGAGTGGGGACATTTTTATAAAGTACAAATACACAAGCAAAAATGATTGATAATATGCTTTCAAGGAACAAAGATAAGCTTCATGGAATTCTAGGAATTCAGGGAATTCAAGGAATTCATGGAATTCAAGGAATTTATGGAATTTAAGGAATTCATGAAATTCAAGGAATTCATGGAATGCAAGGAATTAATGGGATTCATGGAATTTATGAAAATTTAAGGAATTCATGAAATTCAAGGAAAAGAAGTAATGTCTTGTTCAAGATATGATATGGGTAAAGTTGCTCAAAACGATTGCTTATAACAATAGTAATTGTTGTTTAGTATCAATATTATCAATGCTCATATCCTCCTTAGCGAAAAATAGGAGTGAGCTTGAGATAAAAAGAAATGATTCAGTAGAAAATAAAAAGTTTCATCCTTCAGAAATGCGATATAAGTGAATTTGTTTATAACAATTATTTATAACAATGGCCGTTGTTCTCGTTTGAATCTTTGTCGTGATTGATTATCACTTTTACGTTATTCACAACAAAATATATATGAAGAATGGATTCAAACACCGAAAATTCAGCAAATCTCAGTTTGATCAATTACTATATTAATAACATTTAAAGCAACTAAGAGTGCAATGAACAGATTTAAAAAGTATGGTGTTTTGTCATTCCTCGACGCAAATATCAAACTAGTGAAATATATGAAATGAATCAAAGTTATTTATTTCTATGTTTCAAAAAGTAAATTACACTTACTCAGTAAAAAAAAGAATTTGACACTTCAACTCATGATGAAGGACGGATGAAATTTAACACAACCCTTCTGCTTCTGAATATCGAGACAATGATAATTGGGGTTACTCAAATTAATGTAAACATACTTTTATGTTTTCTGATCACGAATTTAGGACAATAACAGGAAATAGAAAATGATAAACGAAAATATTTAACTTTATTTTCATTGATGTTCTTTCTTTAGGAAACAAAGTATCGAACGGCAAGCCTTGGCCTTCCGTAGAGTATGTGACTATAAAATTCTTGTCAGCATGACAATTCAAATTTCAAAAAATAAGGAAATATCTACAAAAGAAAAATATGTGTCTACATGACTTTTCATATTATAACGTTTTTTGAATTTTTCCCTGAATTTTTGTTATGCCGGACATATTGTTTCCGTGACATTGCATCTGAATATCAAGACAAGATACTCGAATTTTCATACGCATATAAACCGGAATAATAAAATGTGCCGGAAAAATAGTTCCGTGGTTTTTTTTATCACAAATTTAGGACAGAAACAAAAAATAGAAGATGAAAAATGAAAACAATTGTCTTTATTTTCATCGACTTTCTTTTAGGAAACACAGTGTCAGACGGCAAGCCTTGGCCTTCTGTGGAATACATGTTCTTACGAACATTGAAAATTATTTTTTAAGGTTGCAGATATGTCAAATCATAATTTCAACAAAAAAGTCAATTTTCAACCAAATAGTTTAATTCTTAACCAAAAAATATAAATTATCTAGGAAAAATGGGGTATACTTCCTAAAAAGACACCGAAGAATATTGACTTTATACTTTGCCTATGGGTTCCTTTTAGACCCTAGAGGAACGCACTGAAAGAATTTTAGGTGCAGATCAATATAAAGTCATTGATAATTTTCCAACATCAAAAAAATATGAAAATTCATTTTTGTCATTTTCTCGAAAAATATTAATTTTAGGGGAAAAGTATAGATATATGAAATATGTGTTTCGGCGAGATTTGAAATATTTAAAAATCAATGGTTACTAATGAATAAAAATCACTACAAGTTTACCCGGGAATCTTAAGACAAGTTTTTATTTACATGATGTCTTTTAAAAATCTTCGAAAGCTTATTTTTTTCTAAATCTTCAAAAATCTACATTTTTCATATTCTTTAATGTATTTCCGAAATTTTAATTATTTTTTAACCGTATACAACTCCTAAACATCCAAAATATTTTTCAAGATCATTCGACTTTATTCTGTAGAATGAAGAAGAATTATTTCAAAATATTTAATATTCTTCAATAAAAATTGTTTTATTTTTTCGCTAGGACTATTACTTTATTTTCAATTTGAGGTACAAATTTCAGATATATATATATATATATATATATATATAGTAATTTTGAGGTATTTTTTTATTGAGTCCGGCGTAGAATTTTCCTTTTGAAAAAGATTGACTGGGGCATAAACTAAAAATTGAAGCCTTGAGATCCATATTACATTTACTTATTATTATTTCTGAATACAAGTTTACTCAGACCCTTTTGATTCTATTGTAGATTACAAACAATATTATATTTTAATTTAATACTTACAAATATTGAATTAGTAATAATAATATTAATATATAATAATAATGATAATAATAACTCTAATATATACCGGGACAGCCCCGTGCATACTATTCGAAAATAAATGAAAAAATCCAACCCTAACCAAAAATGCCTTGGAAATATTGGGCTGTAACCATCTTAAGCCTAAGACATTAATATTTTTACTCTAAGAAAGCATTTAGAGGCGACTTTTGTGTTTCGCGCTTCGCGCTCGGATATTTATTTTTTACACTAAGAAAGCTTGAAGTTGCATTAAGTTGAATTTTCAACCAAAAAAGGTAATTTTTAACAAAAAATGGTTGAATTTTCTTATTTTGATTTACATTGTGATTTACATTTGATTACATTAACATAAACATATTTTGTCGGCCTCAGTATTTGTATGCATCTTCATATTATGAATTTTTTACGTAATTAAGACAAACTGCAAACTACACATAATGCTCCTAGTTTCGCACCTACTACATCATCGCAAATGATTTCAAACAAGGTATTAAAATAACTTATAACATCCTCATCATATCAGTCACTTGATGAAAAACCGGGTTCACCCGAGAACAAGTTTGAAAAAAAAAATCTTTATCATGTTCCACAGAATATGTACATTAGCTTACAGAGTTAGATCAGTGGACGGGGGTGCATACTTGTATATTTTATAATATAACTTGACATGGGCTTCGTCACCCACTTTAATTTCTCTGGTTTCATTCTCGGTCAATAAGAAAGCCTTTCCGTTGCGCCCGCGCCTGTACCATCTCGCCCTTTTTTGGTGTCCGTATTCATCATAATCATACAATCCAGAAAGACCCTTATAAGTATCCAATATTGCATAGCAACTACCTTCGAAAAAAAGACCAATTTGCTGATTCTTTGGCGCTGCATAAAGTTTATTCTTTTTACTTCTCAACATAATATCTGAATTTTCAGGAAAAGTGATTCTCATAAATCGGAATACCCGATTCTTATTTCTAAAGCAATGAAGCTGAATAATTTCCATTTCTGAAAGTGGATAATCAGGTCCCTCATTGGAGGGCAGACTGGAAGGTTGATGCATAATCCTGCTAGGAAGATAATTGGTAAAAAGATCGATGGGTTCGGAACTCTCAGGAACAGGATGGCTCCTAAGAGAAAGAGTTAGGTCAACAGGTCCCGTATGAGTTGTGGTCTGCGAATTGGAATCTGCAGTAAAAAATAAAGTATAAATTTTTCTAATGTAAGCGAGAAAAGACATAATGTGACTTTAAAAATTAGTCCGAGTTTCAGAATCAGTCACATGAACGTTCATTTCATCAGCCCGACCCTATATGAAAACAATACTTTTCTTTCTTTAAAAAATGTGTCCGTAATGTGGATGAATTTCTAAGTTGAGAATTATAATTTGTATCGTACAAGAAATAAGATTCTTAGGGTCTGACCAGCGAAACATTTCGCTATAATCTGAATTAGGGCACCGAATTTCATAACGGTCGGTGGAAGTAACTTTACGATTTCAGATAATGTTTAGAATGTTTTCGAAAGATATATTTTAACAAAGTTTTAGAATTCTCAAACTTTTCTCCTGATTTGAGAATTCCTTTTTTTTCTCTGTTTCGAAAAAACTTTCCCCTTTTACTCTTTTTGTAATTTGACATTTGAATGGGATCTGAATTAATAGAATCCAATTAGGAAATCCAAACATGTTTTGTTAAGAATTGATTATTTACCGATTCTCCTCAAACTTCGTTTTTTTCTGGTTTGACAAATAATAATATGTCTGATTGTTAATGTAACTCTTCTATTTCTGGCGAAAAATTGATACTTTGAAATAAAAATTGATCTTCTATGTTTCAAAATTTAGCTATTTATTTGAAAATTAAAGTATTTTGTTGACAAGTTTTTTGGAGTATAGTTAAATATTCATTTCAAAAGGACGAATCGTTCTTCTGGAAAGCCGAATGTT
The DNA here is from genome assembly GCA_932195095.1 of Andricus curvator. Lineage (NCBI taxonomy): Eukaryota > Metazoa > Arthropoda > Insecta > Hymenoptera > Cynipidae > Andricus > Andricus curvator. The sequence goes on along the minus strand of CAKNYM010052170.1, from coordinate 452,854 downwards.
CAAAAACACATTCAAATTTACAATAAAACAAATTAATTTTTAACTGTATAGACGAAAAAGTTAAATTTTCAAACAGAAAAGATTTTGCAGTCAAGGGAAGAAAAAAAATTTCAACCAATTGTTGAATTTTTAAACCAAAAGTGTTACATAATTTTCAAACAAATAGTTGAATTTCAATTTAAAATCGATCAATATTTAACTTCAAATTGACTGTTTCAATTCGCAGTTAAAATTTTTTATTTTTAGCAGAAAAACAAAACATCGGATTTTCAACAAACTAATCAGAATTTCAACCAAAAAGATGGATCTGAATCTAATAAAATCAAATTCTACTTCTAATTCAAGTTCCTACTGAAAAAACGAATTTACGACAAAATACTTAAATATTCAGCAAAATTGTTTAACTCTCAACTAAAAATATTTAATTTTTAATCAGCAATGGAATAGTTGAATTTTGAGTTTAAAAAATTAACTTTGAACACAAAAAAAAAACGAATTTTTAACATAATAGGTAAATATCATAGTAGACATTATTATTAAAAAGAATTAACTTTTAATACAAAAATAGTGGGATTTTCTTATTTTTTTATTATTTAACCAGAAAAAGGACAAGTTTATTAAAAACAGAAGTATGTCTTTAGATGCTCTACTTGTAAAATAAAATCACTAATTTTTATTTTTTCAAGCATTTAAAAAAATTAATATCCTCATTTATATTTTCTACATGTGATTTCATATTCTTTGTTGAACCCTCCCCCCCCCCTATATATCATAAATCGTCAAACAACATTTCACCTCATCGCCCTGTTACCGGGCAATGTGACGAATGTTCTAAACAGCCTCGCGTTCAAACAAGAGTGTTTATATATTATTTTTACTCTTCTTGTAGCAGAACACCATAAAGAATATTTTCTGGAAATTGCATGAAAAAAAATTTAAAGAAATTGTTGAATTACGGCAATTTTAAGTCAAAGAAGAGAAAAAAAAATGTTTTTTAAAAAGCGGGTTTTACAAGTTTAATTCGAAAGCGCCAAAAACTGCAACTTTTTGTTCATAGAAAAAAAGATTTTCAAATAAATTTCATCGAAGAATATATACTTTTAATATGAACATTCTAAACTTGTTTTGAAATTGTACAGGGGCCAACGCTATTCAGCGTAATAAATATATAGGCGGTTATAGAAGCCGGCCCCTCAATTTATTTATTTGTAAAACTTACAGCCGATGCAACCGTGGGGGCAATTGTTTTGACAACCATGCCAACATGGTGGTGCAGGATTGCTAGTACTTCCCTGAAAACGCTTAAATTAGTGTTACATTTACACTTTTCATCGAAGAATTAAGTTTTAAATGTGAAAAAAAAACAAAAAGGAATATTTCGGTATACTCACACTACAGCGATTCAAGCAGTCTTGAATTTGTTCGAGCGAATAGCCCTGGTCATCGTCAGGAAGAACATAAGTATAAATTAGATGTATGTAACATTGAATATTGTAGATATTGTTTATTTAAAATATTATTGTTTATTATCAAGCAGACAGTTATTTTTTACTTTTATTAATGAAAACACTGCCATTATGGGGAAGAAAATTGATCTTTTTTATATAAGAATGAAGGAAGAAAACATTTCTTAGAAAATTAGCATTTGAGCAAAAAAGCGGAGAGATATAGCGATGTATTTCTGAGCAATTTTTCAAGTTGTTATGAATAAGGGACTTTAGGGAGGCTATGAATAATTGTAAAAAATAAAATTAATAAGTATGAACTCACCCCATAAGAAGAGGAAATCGCAAACGGCAATAAAGTTGCGAATACTACAAAAATAAAATACACCAACATTATTTCACTGTATTACCTTTAAATTATGAATTTTCTACGACTCTCCCAGAAACCTTTAACAATTTAGAACTTATTTTATTATTGTTATTTTTAATCGCTGATCCACAGATCTGATTAATGATTTCCAAAAGTTAAATTTATACTTTTTGTCAATTTTTTGTTGAATTTGTACTGTTATATGGTACATATCTGGCGAGCTTAATGGGGGCTAAATCACTTTTGTGGCCAGGAAAATTTTTGTCCTGAGTTCTGAGAAAAATAAAAAAATACAATTTTCGTTAAGAAAAAAATTTTCTTGACGAAGAAAATAGTTGAGCTCTAACAAAAGCTCATTAAATATCTTATTCATATGAAAAAAGGTGATATAGAAATAAACAAGTGAAATTCGAAGTTGTCTTTATTCATTTGTTCTTCTGTGATAGTTTAATGTACCTTAAATGCCGCATCTTTCCATACATTTAACATAATTTTCAATGATAGTAGTACAAATTCAGCAAAAAATTGGCAAAAAACATATTGGGTCAAAAGTTATATAAGTTTGATAAAAAAATTTGAGTTCTTTTGAAAAACAAAGCAAAAAATTCAAATACGTCTAATTTCCTCTAAAAATCAACCTATTTTGTTTCTGAGAGATTCTGCGACTTCAAGTCATTATAGACTGAACTTTTCAATTTATGTAATTACTAAAAACGAATTCATTGATGAAAGTGGCATTTGCCGCATTATCGGTGTTTAAATTAAATTATTAGCAGTTATTTTGTCGTTCAATTACGTAAAAGTAATAATTATTAGAAAAATTAGGAAAGGATAATTGTGATTGTTAAAAACGACTTTACGCATATGATATTCCTGAACATAGCAACATTTTATTTTTAACTGAACCACTTTTTTTTCAGCTCAACGATAATAACTGGACACAAGATATTCCTTCCTTAGAGACTTCAAACTCAGGAGCGATCCTTCCAGGGTGTAATAGCAAAGCCTCCTGGAATATTAGGGCGCGAGTTCTCATGCTCCCATGTAACGATGTGATTGCCGTGTCAAGGGCGAAATAGCGTTAGTGGTAACAAATTCTAGAACACTCCAACCCGCTTTCCTCATTTCAGACGGGCAGGCCTAGATTAGAAAGGAAGTGCCTGAACGGAGACTTTAGGACACCAGGTCTAATCCCATAATATGTAGACCGCCTCCTGCTAGCGGGGCTCTTCAGGGGGTGTTCTTCATTTTCCTAGCAATGAGGGGCCCGTTTCGGGACCCTCCTCTAACCAACCGCCAAGAGTGGAGGGCAACTTGAGGGGCAATCCACTAGAAGCGGTGCGAAATTCTGATAATGATGGCGACAATCCTGTCAACATAGTATGTAAGGAAGAAGCAACGTATCGGAGCACAAACAAAAAAGAGGAACCGCGAAGCGCGGCTCGCAAACAGCAGCCAAGGCACCCCAGAGGGGGCAGTGACTGCGGAAACTTCACCTGGAGCCTCTCTTCAGGCTTATCCTATAGGTAACAGAAAGAAGGACTCCAGGAAAACTCCCCCAAACAGGGAGATGTAAGGGCAGAATGCCCTGTAAAAACAGGGCCTCACTTTCGCGCAGATGGCTTTCAACGCCCTTGTGAGAGTTGTCGTTGCGTCGGGTTATCCTGAAACCAGTCTAACTCTCAAGGATTTTGACAGTCTAAGGGAGGAAATCTCTAAGAGGATTATCGCGTTACTACGCAAGGGGCGCGCCCCCAGATTAACGATATCTTCGTCAGGTCGGGGGCAATGGTAGCGGAGGCCGCAGACATCTAGTCGTGAGACTGAATAGTAGAAAGAACGCCAACGATTAGGCTTGAAGGAAGACAAAACCTGGGTGTCAAGGGCACAAAGTGTCGACAGAGGTACCGCAGAGTAACCGTACTGATTCTCAGCACCATCAAGAATCCAGCGACTGTTCTGAGGCACCTGAGCTTCCAGAACCTGACTCTGGAAACCGATTCGTGGAAGGTGCATTCCGACAGGCAAGGATACAGGCCGAAGGGGAGAGACTGGATTCTTGTTGTTGGTGTTCCCGAATCCTCAATCAGAACCCTTGTGGCTCTGGACAACCAAACCTATCTGTAGGTGGGTAGTAACTACCCACTTGAGATTCGTAGAGAGGCCAGAAGCGTCCGGAGGTGCCCCAAATTAGCCTTTCAATGGCTGGGACGGGAATCCCCATGATGAAGATTAATTTCCACCACAGTAGAAGCGCCTCAGCAGTTTTAGCCAGACGCATTTCCGTGATGCAGGCAGGGATTGCCCTAATCAAAGAACCCTGGTTACACACGGGAAGGATTAGTGACTTGTCAGGGTGTGGTACCATATATAAGGGGCCGCGCGAAAAAACGATAACGGCATGCATAGCCGTCAAGGGTATGGATGCATCTTGGTGCCTAAGCTCTGCTCGAGGGATCTCTCTATTATTAAGGTGAGTCTCAGGGTCAGGGGCAGAGAAAGACTGAAGGACAAAGGTGGTTATTGTCTTGGCTTATTTTCTGGGCGATCCTGAGGAACCCCCGCCTCCCAGAGAGGTGGCGACTCTAATTCAGCACTGCCAGGAGAACAGGATTCTTTTGTTTTTGGGCTGTGATGCAAACTCTCACCGTACGGTGTGGGGAAGCACAAACATCAATGACAGAGGGAGAGATTTAATCGAATACCGAGCGTGCACTGAGCTGGAGATTCTAAGTCGTGGTGATACTCCCACATTCCAGGTTAAAAACAGAATTTTGGTTCTCGATTAGACTCTATGCTCGGGGGAAGCTCATCTGGAAATGTTGATAAGTCTTACAAGGTTGGCGCTACACATCGTAGAGCTGTGGTGCGATAGCTCGGGGCTCCAGTGAATCTGGGAAAAAACCAGCCTGGTCATTTTCGCGAGAGATCACAAAGTGCCGAAAGAGGACGCTCCTGTTTTCTGTGGCGGGAGGCTGACGTTCTCAGATTCGGTTGAATATCTGGGAGTAATCGAGGATATCAAACTGAACTGGGCGAAGTACCTAAAGACTCAATGCAGGAAGTTTGTCATGGCTTTTCTGATGTACAGGAGAGCCTTTGGGTTGACGTGGGCTCTAGGGCCTAAAATTCTTGCATGGTGGAGGTCTGCTGTCCTTAAACTGAGGCTACTCTATGCGGTTGTGGTTTGTTTGCCACGGGCGAAACTTAAAAAAATGCAGAACAGTTTGCGACGATTACAAACGCTAGCATTTAGGGGTTTGGCGGGAGCCATGAAGAGTATGCCCACAGCGGCGATAGGATGCATTCTCTGAAAAGAACCCCTACATGTTGCGATAACTGCAAGGAGACAAGGTAAGATAAATTAACAAAACACTCAAATGTCAACAAAACTTCCCGCGTCTGCATCTCAAGCAGGGATGTGTGGAAAGCAAATGGTAACTCGCTCCTCCAACGGGAAATCTGGTATACAGATGGCTCCATACGAGAGGAAAGGTCAGGAGGGTCAGGAATCTGTGACAGCGACAAGAAGGAGGAGGATATGGATCTCACTTCGGCGACATGCTTCTGTCTTTCAGGCGAAGGTCCTGATCGTCCTTCGCTGTGCTGAAACTTTATTAGAAGAAAAAGCTACTGGCAGGTAGATTACAATCTGCTCGGACAGCCAAGCGACAATAACTGCAGTTGGGAAACCTTTCATGACTTCAGCACTTGTTTGGGGGAGCAAAATCGCAATTAAACCAACTTCCAGAAAGTAACCAAGTGGTATACCCAAGAAAGACATAAGGACAGTAATTCAGATGCTTATAGGGCCCTACCACCTGAACTATGATATGCACAACATGGGGTTCAACCCCACGACAGAGTGCAGCAAATGCGACAGGGATGATGAAACATCCCTGCATGTCTAATGCCAGTGCCCGGCATTAGCTATGCTCAGGCAGGACGCATTTGCAATTTTCCCATGAGTGATAAGACAAATTTTTGTTGGTATAAAACTTTCAAAATCTATACAAATTTTCTTTTCTCCGAAATCTTCAAAAAACTAAATTAAAAACAAATTGTTTCAAATCTCGTCAAGATTGCAATAGTGAAATATGCCAATTTCTTTATACGAAATACATAATATTTTGTTAAATACGGTATTTTCTGAACAAACGTCGGTATTCGGTATTTTCTTCTCTTTTTGGACGTTGGAAATAGACTGTAATATGTAGGGGTGAACCAAAAATTCGTAACTCAAATTTCGAACGAGTTCAGTCGAGCTGAGATCAATCCGGTTCAAGTCGAGTAGAGTCGAGATCTTGCTTTCCGAAAAGCACGGAACTTTTCAAGCACCCGGAACTTCTGAAGTTACAAAGAATTTTTTTCATGCCACTTTAAATCCGAACTAAATTCTGGAACAATTCGGTGAACTGAGACTTCTGTTCTCATTTTTGCAGAAAAAATTCGAAAATTCTGATTCGAAATAGTAACCACATTTTTGAGAAATTTAATGAGCTGAACGGATTTCAATGAGACTCAGTTTACTTGAGTTTATAATGGGTTTCTGATTACAAATTTATAATCAAAACCACTGTATTCCCCATTTCAATTCCTGGGTCTTGGGGAGTTTTTATAGTGCATTTTGGTCACTGCAAAGTTCACAAGTACGCAAAAAAAATGTTTTGATATTTAAAAAGGTGTTGAGAATTTGTTTCCAAAACAATAGTGGTTTTTTTGAAGAGTCATAACTCTTGATCTATGGAGACTAGAAGATTATATTTTGTTTTAGACTTACGAACAATTTCCTGCCCTACAGCTTTTTCTGTTACATCACTTACGTAGCATCACACAGAAACAAAGTATTTTGAAAAACCTAACACGAGCAATTTTCCCTAAAAAATAGGTCAAAAGTGGTCAACCTTGGGAGGCCACAACTTATGACCTATGGGCGTTCGATCATTGCATTCTCCTTAGAATTACTCGAAATTACGCCTACCCTAATAAAATTCTAGGACATTTTTTCGTGAAATTAACAGGTTCCAAATTACAGATACAAGACTTCCGTTTCCCGCGTGGAAGTGTGTGGTAGCGGTGAAATTTTGATGCTGAGTTTTTCTGATAATTGGGGTTAAATCTGAGGTGAGTGGATTGTGGATGTGTGTAGAAGGGTTCGTTTGTGAGGGATTGATTGACAGATTGATGGAGTGACAAGGGGGTGAGGATATTTTTGGGGATCAAGACAGATTTGTGTGGAAGTTGAGGTTAGGTGGGTTTGAGGTTTGTGACAGGGTGGGAGGACCAGGTTGGTCGTAGCAGGGCAGGGCAGAGAAGGAGAAAGGCAAGGCAGGTAGACGCGACGTGAAGCGACGATAGATAGAGACAGAGAACGACAGAAGGCGGGATCGTTTGAATTGGATTCATGGCTAGCGGAAAAGTATAGGAAAATGGTAGAAAATTATAGATTAGGGGCAAAGAGCGCGGGATCGATTGAGACATTCATCAAAAGAAAGAGAGGGGAAGCAGTGAAGACAAGGAAGATATAGGGTCAAGCTTGAAAAATCAAAAAATGTACAGAACGCCACCGGGAAAACATATTTCTGTAGAGAAGGATAAGAAAAATAAGGGGACAGAAACATACAGAGCTAAGGCTAAAGATCTGATGGAAAAGGAAAGATTAAAAGAAACGCGCGAAATAATGATAGAAGTAATGGGGATGTATGAAGAAAAGCAGGAGAAAAGGGTAGACAAAATAAGAAAATAAGCAAAGAATAGAAAAGAAGGAGAGAGAAGAAAGAAAAAGAAACATAGTGATAAAGCGTCTAAGATTAGAGGGGAAGGAGCTGATGGAAGGAGTGAAAAAAGTAATGAAAAGGATTGATGCTAAAGGAGACATAGAGGCAGTGCAAAGTGTAGGAAGGAAAGATCGAAGAGGGGAGAGAATGGTACTAGTGAAACTAAAGAAAGGAAGATGCAGTACAAGTTAAGGAAAATAGCTGAAGAGGAAAGAAAAAAGGGAAGAAGAACATAGGTTAAGCATGTTAGAATGCAGATAGATGGTGTCAAAAGTGAGATGTCAGGAAAATAGGAAAGGAAGGAACGGAAGATAGAGAAATAAGAAAGAGTAGGAAACAAAAAGAGACAAGAAACAGAAGTAGGGAAGATTGGAGGATATTCTGTTGGCATGAAGCAGGATTAGAAAGAAAGGATAGGGAGTTTATAAGAAATTTGATGGAAAGGGATGTAGTATTAATGATGAAGACGTGGCTAGATAAAAAGGGATGGGGAAGAGTAAGGGGAAGATTACCAAGAGGTTACAAACGGCAGTTTCCAAATGCAAAGAGGAAGAATACAAAAGGCAGAGTAATGGGAGGAATAGTGATGGGAGTAAGGAACGAATGTATAACAGAGAAAGATGAAAAAGAGTTGAAAGGACATAAAGAAGGATTATTAGTAGAAGAGATAAATATGGGAGGAGAGAGGTGGGAGATAGTGGGGGTTTATGTGAACGGTGATATGCAGGAGAAATCAGAGAATATGAGAGAACTGATAGAAGAAAATAAGCAAGAGATTAGGCTTATAATAGGAGATTTTAATGCGAAAACAGGAGTTAGCGGAGGAAGGGAATAGGATGGAGAGCGAGGAAGAAAATCCAAAGACAAAATACTGAATGAGGAATGAAAGAAGTTGTTAAAGAGCCTAGGGGATATGGGATGGTTTATCCTAAACGCAATCATAGAGGGGGATGAGGAAGGGGAATATACACTTTCAGGAGGAAAGAGGGGAACAGTAATTGATTATGTGTTAGTGAACGAAGAGGTAAGAGAGAAGTTTAAGAAACTAGAGGTAGGGAATTACATAGTTTCGGATTACTTTCCAATAATAGTGCAAGTAGAGGGAGAAATGAGTAATAACAATAAGGCTTAAAAGGAAGCAAAAGTGAAAAGAGCGCGAAGAGGGGACTGGTCAATGAAAGGTAAAGAACAGTTTAAATAAAAAGTCAGAAATATCAAAATGGGTGAACGAACTGTAAACAAGGAAATGGAAATAATTATGGGAGAAATAAAAGGAGTATTAGAGTGCACAAGCAAAAAAGAAGTTAGTAAAGGAGGGGATAGAAGCGGATGGGATGAGAATTGTAAACAGAAGAAGAAGGAAGTGAAAAGGAAATTAAGAAAATCGAGAAAAGGGACAAATCGTGGAGAAGAATGTAGAAGAAAAAAGAAGAAGTATACTGAGTTGTGTGATCAAAAAAAGGGGCTAGGACGGAAGAAGAGGTTTGGAAGGTGGTAAATAGAGAGGGAAGAAGAAGGAAAAGAGTAAACCAGGATATTGAGATGGTAGAATGGAAAAAAATATTTTATGGAATTACTCGGAGGGGTAGAAAGGAAAGTTAGGACATTACAAGGGAGGAAATAGTCAAGGTATTAGGGATGATGCAAGATGGAAAGGCACCTGGTATGGATGAGATTCCACGTGAAGTATGGAAATGTGGGAGGACAGAATTATAGGAATGGGCATGGCTAATGTGCAACAGAGTATGTAGAGTAGAGAGATGGTCAGAGTTATGGAAAAAATAAGTAGTGATACCAATAGTGAAGAAAGGCGAAGGGGAAGAGGTTAAAGATTACAGAAGAGTGACACTATTGCCAACATTGTATAAAGTATATGTGACTGTTTTATCGGAGAGGTTAAAAAAAGAACTTGTGGAGAAAAGGATAGAGCCACCAAATCAGACAGGGTTTAGGAAAGGGATGGGGTTGATGGACAATATATATGTTCTGAATAAAGACAGTATCGGAAATTTGTTGAAAGACAAAAATCAAGGTAAAGGTAGGAGAGCAAGTAGGAGATAGCTGTGTTGATGGAAGAGGATGAAGAAAGGATGGCGGTCTTAATTACAAGATTAGACAAATCCATAGATGAAAAAAAGTTGAATTTAAATGTAGAAAAGAAAAAGATAATGATGTTTATAAAAGGAGGGGGAAGGATGAAAGAATGAATGGGGAGATGGAAGGGAATAAAATTAGAAGAAGTAAAAGAGTTTAAGTATTTAGGATATACTTTCCAAGCAAATGGAGATCATAGAGCGCATATAAAAGAGAGGATTAAAAAAGCAGCAGGGGTACCCACGTGAAAGAATTCTACGGAAAGCATTATACAGAAATTCCATGTGGAAATTCCACGTGAAGATTCAATGTGAAAATTCCATACGAAAATTCTACAAACATTTCTACAAACTAATTTTGGACTAAGTTTGACTTCCGGTGATGGACTGCGCTTTCGGAAATCATATTCCGGACATCACACTCTCGCACCACGTATGCGAGCAACATCTTCAAGAAAATTATGCTACACACGTCAAAACCTACTGTCGGTTCCTCGATGACAAGAGATTGAACCAATGCCCGAGGTGTAAACAACACATATTCTCCGGGGATGTCTGGGTTTTACAGTACTGAGGGTCGCTGGCCTAAGATCCTCGAATTCATGAGATTGAACCAATGCCCCAGGTGTGAAAAACACATCTTCTTCTGGGAAGTCTAGTTTTTACAGTAATTTAGGGTGCTTAGAGTGGGTTCCTCGAGGACACGAGTTCCAGTCAATGCTCCAGGTGTAAAAAACACATCTTTTTCGAAAAAGTCTGGTTTTGACAGTATTTTAAGGTTCCTGGAGTGGTTTCCCCGAGGAAACCAGTTTAAACCGATGCCCCAGGTGTAAAAAACACATCGCCTTCTGGGAACTTGCTCCAGGGACCCTAAAGTACTGTAAAATCAAAACCCCTCTGGAGAAGATGTGTTTCTTACACCTTAGGCATTGGTACAATCTCGCGAATTCGAGTAACTTACTCCAGGGACACTAAACTACTGTGAAACCCAAACTTCCCCAGAGAGGATGTTTTCTTCACACCTGGGGTATTGGTTCCACCTCGCATCCTTAAGAAACTCACTCCAAGCACCCTGAAGTACTGCAAAAATCAGATTCCTCCAAGGAAATTTCTTTTTTGCACCTGGGGCATTGATTCAAGCTCGTGTCTTCGAGGAACTTACTACAGGGACCCTAAAGTACTGCAAAAACCAGACTTCCCCGGAGAAAATGTGTTTCTTACACCTGGGGCATGGGTTAAATCTCGTGAATTCAAGGAACTTACTCCAAGCACCTTAAACTACTGCAAAAACCAGACTTCCCTGAAGGAGATGTGTTTTTCACACCTGGGGTAATGGTTCCATCTCGTATCCTCAAGAAACCCACTCTAAGCACCCTACAGTACTGTAAAAACCAGACTTCCCCGGTGAAAATGTGTTTTTTACACCTGAGGCATTGGTTCAATCTCGTGAATTTGAGGAACATACTGAATGGACGCTAAAGTACTGTAAAAACCAGACTTCCCTGGAGAACAATTGTTTTTCACACCGGCGGCATTGGTACAATCTCTTGAATTCGAGGAACTTACTCCAGGGACACTAAAGTACTTTAAAACCCAAACTTCCCCGGAGAGGGTGTGTTTTTCACACCTGGGGTATTGGTTCAATCTCGTATCCTTAAGAAACCCACTCCTCGCACCCTGATGTACTGTAGAAGCCAGAATTCCCCGGAGAAGATTTGTTTTTTACCCCTGGGGCATTGGTTCAATCTCGTATCCTCAAGAAACCCACTTTAGGCAGCCTGAAGGACTGTTAAAAACAGACTTCCTCGGAGAAGATGTGTTTTTTACACCTGAGGCATTGGTTCAATCTCGTGCATTCAAGGAACTTATTTCATGGACCCTAAAGTACTGTAAAAACCAGACTTTCCCGGAGAAGATGTGTTTCTTACACCTTAGGCATTGGTACAATCTCGTGAATCCGAAGAACTTACTCCAGGGAACCTAAAGTACTGTAAAACCCAAACTTCCCCGGAGAGGATGTTTTCTTCACACCTGGGGTATTGGTTTCACCTCGCATCCTCAAGAAGCTCACTCCAAGCACCCTGAAGTACTGCAAAAATCAGACTCCTCCAAGGACATTTGTTTTTTGCACCTGGGGCTTGGGTTAAATCTCGTGAATTCAAGGAACTTACTCCAGAGACCCTAAAGTACTGTAAAACCCAAACTTTTCCGGAGAGGGTGTGTTTTTTACACCTGGGGTATTGGATTAATCTCGTATCCTTAAGAAACCCACTCCTGGCACCCTGATGTACTGTAGAAGCCAGACTTCCCCGGAGAAGATTTGTTTTTTACCCCTGGAGCATTGGTTCAATCTCGTATCCTCAATAAATCCACTTCAGGCAGCCTGAAGAACTGTTAAAAACAGAATTCCTCGGAGAAGATGTGTTTTTTACACCTGAGACATTGGTTCAATCTCGTGAATTCAAGGAACTTATTTCATGGACTCCAAAGTACTGTAAAAACCAGACTTTCCCGGAGAAGATGTGTTTCTTACACCTTAGGCATTGGTACAATCTCGTGAATTCGAGGAACTTACTCCAGGGACACTAAAGTACTGTAAAACCCAAACTTTCCCGGAGAGGATGTTTTCTTCACACCTGGGGTATTGGTTCCACCTCGCATCCTCAAGAAACTCACTCCAAGCACCCTGAAGTACTGCAAAAATCAGACTCCTCCAAGGACATTGGTTTTTTGCACCTGGGGCATTGATTCAATCTCGTGTCTTCGAGGAACTTACTGCAGGGACCCTAAAGTACTGTGAAAACCAGACTGCCCCGAAAAAGATGTGTTTTTTACACCTGGGGCATGGGTTAAATCTCGTGAATTTAAGGAACTTACTGCAAGCACCTTAAACTACTGCAAAAACCAGACTTCCCTGAAGGAGATGTGTTTTTCACACCTGGGTTAATGGTTCCATCTCGTATCCTCAAGAAACCCACTCCAAGCACCCCAAAGTACTGTAAAAACCAGACTTCCCCGGAGAAGATGTATTTTTCACACTTGGGATATTGTTTCAATCTCGTATCCTCAAGAAACCTACTCTAAGCACCCTACAGTACTGTAAAAACCAGACTTCCCTGGAGAAGATGTGTTTTCTACACCTGGGGCATTGGTTTGTATACCATTAAGTTTAATCTCGTGAATTTGAGGGACTTACTTCATGGACCCTATAGTACTATTAAACTCAGAATTCCCCAAAGAAGATGTTTTTTTACACCTGGCGCATTCATTCAATCTCATGTTTTCGAGGAACTTACTCCAAGGACCCTGAAGTTCCGTTAAACCCAGAATTTCCTGGAGAATATGTGTTTTTTACACATGGGGCATTAGTTCAATCTCGTATCCCCAATAAACCCACCAAGCACCCTAAAGTACTGTAAAAACCAGACTTTCCCGGAGAAAATGTGTTTTTTACACCCTACGCATTGGGTCAATCTCGTGAATTCGAGGAACATACCTAATGGACGCTAAAGTACTGTAAAAACCAGACTTCATTGGAGAAGATGTGTTTTTCACACCTGCGGCATTGGTACAATCTCGTGGATTCAAGGAACTTACTCCAGAGACCCTAAAGTACTGTAAAACCCAAACTTCCCCGGAGAGGGTGTGTTTTTTACACCTGAGGCATTGGTTCAATCTCGTGAATTCAAGGAACTTATTTCATGGACCCTAAAGTACTGTAAAAACCAGACTTTCCCGGAGACGATGTGTTTCTTACACCTTAGGCATTGGTACAATCTCGTGAATTCGAGGAACTTACTCCAGGGACACTAAAGTACTGTAAAAACCAGACTTTCCAGGAGAAGATGCGTTTTTTACACCTGGGGTATTGGTTCCACCTCGCATCCTCAAGAAACTCACTCCAAGCACCCTGAAGAACTGCAAAAATCAGACTTCTCCAAGGACATTTGTTTTTTGCACCTGGGGCATTGATTCAATCTTGTGTCTTCGAGGAACTTACAACAGGGACCCTAAAGTACTGTAAAAACCAGACTGCCCCGAAAAAGATGTGTTTTTTACACCTGGGGCATGGATTAAATCTCGTGAATTTAAGGAACTTACTGCAAGCACCTTAAACTACTGCAAAAACCAGACTTCCCTGAAGGAGATGTGTTTTTCACACCTGGGTTAATGGTTCCATCTTGTATCCTCAAGAAACCCACTCCAAGCACCCCAAAGTACTGTAAAAACCAGACTTCCCCGGAGAAGATGTATTTTTCACACTTGGGATATTGTTTCAATCTCGTACCCTCAAGAAACCTACTCTAAGCACCCTACAGTACTGTAAAAACCAGACTTCCCCGGAGAAGATGTGTTTTCTACACCTGGGGCATTGGTTTGTATACCATTAAGTTTAATCTCGTGAATTTGAGGGACTTACTTCATGGACCCTATAGTACTATTAAACTCAGAATTCCCCGAAGAAGATGTTTTTTTTTACACCTGGCGCATTCATTCAATCTCATGTTTTCGAGGAACTTACTCCAAGGACCGTGAAGTTCCGTTAAACCCAGAATTTCCTGGAGAATGTGTTTTTCACACCTGGGGCATTAGTTCAATTTCGTATCCCCAATAAACCCACCAAGCACCCTAAAGTACTGTAAAAACCAGACTTTCCCGGAGAAAATGTGTTTTTTACACCTGAGGCATTGGGTCAATCTCGTGAATTCGAGGAACATACTTAATGGACGCTAAAGTACTGTAAAAACCAGACTTCATTGGAGAAGATGTGTTTTTCACACCTGCGGCATTGGTGCAATCTCGTGGATTCAAGGAACTTACTCCAGAGACCCTAAAGTACTGTAAAACCCAAACTTCCCCGGAGGGGGTGTGTTTTTTACACCTAGGGTATTGGTTCAATCTCGTATCCTTAAGAAAGCCACTCCTGGCACCCTGAAGTACTGTAGAAACCAGATTTCCCCGGAGAAGACATGTTTTTTACACCTGGAGCATTGGATCAATCTCGTGATTCCAAAGAACTTACTCCATGGACCCTATAGTACTGTAAAACCCAAACTTCCCCGGAGAAGATGTTTTTTTTTACACCTGGGGCATTGTTTCAATCTCTTGTGTTCGAGGAACTTACTCCATGGACCCTAAAGTATTGTAAAAACCAGACTTTCCGGTAGAAGATGTGTTTTTTACACCTGGGGCATTCATTTAATCTCGTGTCCTTGAGGAACCCACAGTTGGTGCAAGGTTTTGACGTGGGTAGCATAATTTTCTCGAAGAAGATGTTGTTCGCATACCTGGTGCAAGGGTGTGATGTCCGGAGTGTTATTTCCGAGAGCCCAGTTCATCACCGGAAGTCAAACATAGTCCAAAATTAGTTTGTACAAATGTTTGTAGAATTTCCGTATGGAATTTTCACATAGAATTTCCGTAGAACGCGTTTCGTAGAACTTTTCCGCGTGGGTATATGCATTTTATGTAAAATTGTTAACTCTTCGAGGACAACGCGGGGTGTATGGCCACCCCAACGGAACAAAAAACGCATATTCGCTGTGTATAGGTTGCAGGAAGGCTTCCCGCTTTGAGTACCTTCTCTTTCAGTATCACTTAAGCCACTGATTCATTTTTTTTCTGTCTTTTTTTTTCTTCTTTTTTTTTCTTTTTTTTCTTTTTTTTTCTTTTTTTTGATTCTAGTTATTTGAGATTGAATCCAAGTATTTCTCGAAACCCGGAAATGCGCCATTAAAAATTTAAACGCAAAAAACAGAGGGGGGTGTGCAAACACCCCACGTTGCTCTATACGTCCCACGATTCCACGTTGTCCTCGAAGGGTTAAACATAATGAAGAAAAGTTCACATTTCGAACCAAATAGAATGCGAAGCAAGAGATAAGTGACCAGAATGTTTTCGTTAAAGTTGAATATTTATTTAAAAATTGGCTCCGATGAACATCTTAAAAATTAAATTAGCTTCAATTAAAAAAAAACTTTAAAAACTTCTTTAAAAAAATTTTGCTCTAAATCTTGGCTAAAATAAATAAAAATTATTTATTTGAATATTCAAAAAAGAGATCACTTACTCAGGAAAAAAAAGAATTTTAGACTTTCCCTCATGTTGAAGAATGGATGAAGTTTAACACAACTTTTCTGCATCTGAATATCGAGGGTTCTTGATCAAGAATTTAGGACAAAAACAGGAAATAAACATACACGGAAGAGAGTATCAAACTGCAAGCCTTGATCTTCTGCAGAGTATGGCAGTTTAAAATGCTTGTTAGTATAGCAATTCAAATATTCAAACAAACAAGGAAATATCTACAAAAGAGAAATGTGTATCCACATGACTTCTCGTATTACAACATTTTTAGAAATTTGTTTAAGCAGCATTGTTTTCGTGACATTGCAAAAACACGTGATTCTGCTCCACCAATTCTAAATAAATAAGAAATTTTTCATTCAATTTACTTAAGATTCACTTACATTAGATTCAGTTAAATTCAGTTTTGTTTAATAGAATCAGAAAATTGACAATATCAATCAATTTTGTTACTTTTCAAATCTTTTAATTTTCATCGCTCCAGAAAAGGGGTTCGATTGCTATCAAAATATGTAAAAATCGACATATTTATATTTCAAGTTTATTTGTTCATTTGTTTTTAAGGTTCCGAGAATATAATTTTCCTAAGATTCTTGCAAACATTAACAATTACTACTCACGACTTCAGAATATATCAAATCAAAATCTTAACAAAGAAGTCAATTTGCAACCAAATAGTAGAATTCTTTACCATAAAATATAAATTTTCAAGGAAAAATATGATGCATAAATGATATTTCAACCAGACAAGATTTTAATTTCGAACTAAAATCATTTGTTCTTACTCAAAAAATACCAGTTTCTAGACCAGATTAATTTTCAATAAAATAGTTACATTTTCAACATAAGAGTTGGGTTTTAAAATATATGCTGAATTTTCAACCAAAGAAGGAAATTTTTAATAATCTAGGGCACATGTCTCGGTAGTTGTAACTTTAGTCCCAGCAAACATAATGCCAATTTTCTTCCTTTTTATTTAATTTGGATTAATGTAATTTTTATTTGATATTATCAAATGCTAAAAATAAGTGGGCTTTATCATGAAATATTACTTTTGAAAAGTTTTTTTTAACAATATATTTATATTATGAAAGTTTCTCATTTACTAGATACCTTTCCAAAATCTTTAAAAACTTAATTTCTTGAAATCTTTAAAAATGAACATTTAAAAAAAAAATTTGAAATATTTTCGAATTTTTTATTATTTTTTAACCTTTGTAAAAGTTTCGAGCCTTCAAAATATATTTCAAGATTATTCGAATTTTTCCTTTTACTTCAAAATTCTTTAAAATGAAAAAAATGTTTCAAACTCTTTAATATCCTCTAATACAAAATTTTCAAATCTTTTGAAATGCATATAAACCTTTTAAAATATTTTCTAACCATGAATTTTTCAAAATGAAAAATCATAAAAAATTTTTTGCAGGAATCTTAAGAAAATTTGATGTAACCTTAATACTCTTCGAAATCTTTAAAAAGCTTGATTATTATGTTTCGAGATATTCAAGAATCTACCATTTGTTTGAAATTATTTTTAATTTTCATTTATTTTTAGAATTCTTTCAAAACTTCCAAATCTCTTGCAAAATTACTCAAATTTATCTCAAAATTAAAAAAAAAAGCTTATGAAATTCGAGAAATTGCCTTAAACTGTTACACATTCGTTTTTTCCATTTTGAGAAATCACGTGAATCATTTGAAAAATTCCCAGGAATTAAAAGAATTTTTTTTTTGCTTTGAAACATTTCAAAATTTTATTTTGTTTGAAATCTTCAAAAAACTAGATTTTGAAAAAAAAAAAAAACGTTGAAATCTTATCAAGATTCGAATTTTTGGAATGTGCTAATTTATTTTCACGAAATTCACAGGTTTTAGCAAAAATTCGAAACTTTCAAATAAATAAGAATATTTCAACCCGTTACTAGGGGTTTTTTTGGATTTCTGGCCTCAATTTTTGAGTGAAAATTCCAAAGTTGTGATCTAGAATGGTAACAAAATTTTTGAGAAATTTAATAAACTGATGGATTCCAATGAGACTTGGTATATTATAATTTTTTATGGGTTTCTGATCACAAATTTATTATCAAAACCGCTCTATCCCTAATTTCAATTCCTGGGTCTTGACGATTTTTTTTCTAGTGAATTTTTGCCACTGGAAAGTTCTTGAGTGACCGAAGAAATTCTTGTTTCAATCACAAAATTGTTGAAATTTTTTTCCGAAAAATGTAGTGAATTAAATATAAATTACCTCTTAGGAAATAATTGATTAAAACCTGCAAAGAAGTATCAAAAAGGAAACTAATTTTCAATAAACTAGTTTGATATTCAATGACAAAAAATCAAGCTGTAACTTATTTGTTCAAATTTCTTCTAAATAGTTGATTTTTGGCTAGAAGATATTAATTTTCAACCAAAAATCGATTAGTTCCATTTCTTTTTTCATTGACAATTCATCTATTTTGGTTGACAATTGAAGTTCTTCATTCAAAGTTGGAGAAATTTTCTGGAAACTCATTTTTGAAGTGAAAACTATTAGGACGCAGGACGGCTTTTTTGAACGAGGAATAATTAATCCCTAAGAATAGTCACATCACACATCACGCCCCAGCAAAGTAGCGGGCTGAACGTGCGTATTTATGGAATTCTAGAAATTCATGAAAAAAAATTTTCATTTTATCATGCGATCTTACTTGAAAAATACCAGTTTCTAGAACAGACTATTTTTGAACCAAATAGTTACATTCTTATCAGAAAAGTTGAGTTTTAAACTAAATCTTAAATCTATAACCAAAAAGGTAATTTTCAAAAAAATAAGGTGAAAGTCCCAGTAATCGTGACCTCAGTTCCAATAATTTTTATTAGCTATTATAAAACGCTAAAAACAAGTGAGTTTTATCATTAAATGTTATTTTAACATATTTCTTTAACAATATAATAAAATTATAACCAAGTTTCACGATTACTGGGACAATTACCTCAGTTAATTGTCAAATATAAATACGAATTCTGAAAGAAAAATGTACTATTTGATAAATTTTCTAATTTTTAAAATTTTTTCAAACTAACTCAAATTATTTCAGAAATTAAAAAAAAGATTTCAAAATTATAAAAGTTGCGTGAAAATAGTGTGGATTATTGGTCAACATTTTTAAAAATATTTTGAAATGTTTTAAAATCTTCAAAAACTGATGTTTAGTAATGAAAAAAGAATCATTACAAGTAGCTCAATTTTCAAGCAAATAGTTGAATTTTCAACAAAAAATGAAATAGTTAAATTTTCAATAGAAAAATTAATTTGAAAAAAAAACTAACTCTCGAACAAGAAGGAAACTAATTTTCCATAAACTAGTTTGATATTCAATGACAAAAAATCAAAATTCAACTTATTTGTTTAAATTTCTTCTAAATGATTGATTTTTGTTTAAAAGATATTAATTTTCAACCAAAAATCGAATATTTCTATTTCTTTTTTCATCGATAATTCATCTTTTTTGGTTGACAATTCGACCACTTCATTCAAAGTTGAAGAAATTTCCTGGAAACTCATTTTTGAAGTAAAAACTTTTAGGGCGCAGGATGGAATTTTTGAACGAGGAATTAATCCCTAAGAATCGTCACATTACGCATCACGCTCCAGCAAAGTGGCGGGCTGATCGTGCGTATTTATGGAATTCATGGAATTCTAGAAATTCATGGAATTCATGAAAAAAAATTTTTATTTGATCTTACTCAAAGAATAACAGTTTCTAGAACAGATTAATTTTCAACCAAGTCGTTATATTCTTATCAAAAGAGTTGAGTTTTGAACTCAATGTTAAATCTTCAACCAAAAAGGTAATTTTCAAAAAAATAATGTAAACGTCCCAGTAACCGTGACCTCAGTTCCAATAATTTTTATTAGCTATTATTAGACGCTAAAAACAAGTGGGTTTTATCATCAAATATTATTTTAACATATTTCTTTAACCATATAATGAAATTATAACCAAGTTTCACGATTACTGGGACAATAACCTCAGTTAAGTCTCAAATAAAAATACGAATTCTGAAAAAGAAATGTACTATTTGATAAATTTTCTAATTTTCTAATTTTTTTCAAACTAACTCAAATTATTTCTAAAATAAAAAATAAAAATTTTAAAAGTTACCTGCAAATATTGTAGATTACTGGTCAACATTTTTGAAAATATTTTGAAATGTTTTAAAATCTTCAAAAATTGATGTTTAGTAATGAAAAAAGAATCATTACAAGTAGCTCAATTTTCAAGCAAATAGTTGAATTTTCAACATAAAATGAAATAGTTAAATTTTCAATAGAAAAATTAATTTGAAACAAAAAAAAACTAACTCTCGAACAAGAAGGAAACTAATCTTCAATAAACTAGATTGATACTCAATGACAAAAAATCAAGCTTTAACTTATTTGTTCAAATTTCTTCTAAATAGTTGATTTTTGGCTAAAAGATATCAATTTTCTGGAAACTCATTTTTCAAGTAAAATCTTTTAGGGCGCAGAACGGCTTTTTTGAACGAGGAATTAATCCCTAAGAATCGTCACATTACGCATCACGCTCCAGCAAAGTGGCGGGCTGAACGTGCGTATTTATGGAATTCATGGAATTCTAGAAATTCATCGGATTCATGGAATTTATGAAAATTCAAGAAATTCATCAATTTTAAGGAAAAAAGGCAATTTCCTTGTTCAAAATATGATATGAGTAAAGTTGGTTATAATGGGGTGGTCCAAAAATGCATTGGAAAAATTTTTGTTTGAATTTTTATCGAGGCACCCCCCTAATTTGTTCGAATCCACCCAAAAATAAATCCATTTTTTTTTGTTTTGAAAAAAAATGATATTTAGGGGTGGCGCAAGCCCCATGAAGTTTAACATGTATTTCCCATAAGAAAAAAAAGACGTTTTTGTCAATCTTATTCAGAATCCTCAATATTATCTCAATCGAGTTGAAACTCAACATTTCTCGTCACAGTTAGCCATAGAATACGAATAAAATATCACTTTTCAAAAACCAACACCATAAGTCTGTTTTGTAGGGTCCCAAAGAAACCCCATAAGTGAAAAAATGGGTTTTGCGAGTTTTTGACACTAATTATGATTTTTTTGCGGGTTTTTTAATGCGAATTGTTTCTAATACATAAAATATTACTTTATACTGAAAATTAGATATTTTCATGAATTGTTTAAAGAATTTATTATTGTTTTTAGCAATTTTCTCATAGAATGGAGTTAGGAAGACGCGGTTTTTTCACAAATTTTCCATTTGTTGTCCAATTTTCAATTAGAAGGAAGTGATAGTTCATCAGTGTTAACAATAGTGATTATTTAAACAATTTATTATAATTATTAATAATATTATATTTGAATAATGCTGAAAAGATGCGGTTTTTTTTTAAATTTCTTGTTTTTTGTCCACTTTTCATTCGGAGTGAAGTAATAATGAATTCAAGTTAACAAAATTATAATTGTTTAAACAATTTATTATACTTATTAATAATATTTTAATTGAATAATGCTAGAAAGATGCGGTTTTTTTTTAAATTTCTGGCTTTTTGTTTAATTTCCATTTGGAGTGAAGTAATAATAAATTCAAGTTAACACAATAATTGTTTAAACAATTTATTATCATTGTTGATAATATTCTCTTTGCTTAATCGGTAGAATTTTGCGGTTTTTTTCTGAAATTTTCAACTGTTTGTTTATTTTGTATTAGGCGTGACTTGATAATTAATTAGATTTAGCAAAAATAATTCTTTCAAAAGATTATTATCGTTTATGACTATCTTCATCTATATCGATTGCGCCTGATAGTTGCGGTTTTACGGCAATTTTTACCTTTCTGTCCTTTTTTCACTTAGTGAGGTAATAATTAATTGAAGTTAACAGAAAATTTGTTTAAACAATTTAATATTGTTTATAACTATCGTTTCTCAGATAAGTGCTAGAAGGTGTCGGTTTTTTTATATAAACATTAGAGATTTGCAATTCCAAGTTTTTCTTTTACGCTTTGCAATAAACTTCTTGTTGTGATCCAAAAAAAAACTTTTACAAGTCATTTAAAGGCCTAGTCCTTCCACCTATTCCTAAGTATTCTATTCTTTGTTTTTGCCTCTTGTGTAAAATAGTTTTTTTTCTTTAAATTAATTTTTTTAATCATTTGGAAAAGAGTAAAAATAATTCACTTAAAACAACAATACCTTTCGAAAAATCATTTTTGTTGTGGTTGACTTATTATTTGTTCATAAATAAAGAGGCGATGCAAAGTGAAAGATTTTAGAAAAAACCGCCACTTTCTAGCACTTATCTGAGAAAAGATAGTTATAAACAATATTAAATTGTTTAAACAACTTTTCTGTTAACTTTAATCAATTATTACCTCACTAAGTGAAAAAAGGACAGAAAGGTAAAAATTGCCGTAAAACTGCAACTATCAGGCGCAATCGATATAGATGAAGATAGACAATAATAATTATTTTGAACAATTATTTTTGCTAAATCTAATTAATTATCAAGTCACGCCTAATAAAAAATAAACAAACAGTTGAAAATTTCAGAAAAAACCGCAACATTCTACCGATTAAGCAAAGCGAATATTATCAACAATTAAAATAAATTGTTTAAACAATTATTTTGTTAACTTGAATTCATTATTACTTCACTCCAAATGAAAATTAAACA
>CAKNYM010052170.1:404696-425982 GCA_932195095.1 Andricus curvator | reverse complement strand
TACCAGCGGATTTTTTGGATTTCGAGGCTCAATTTTACTTTGGAAATTTTGAAAATTTTGATCAGAAATAGTAACCAAATTTTTGAGAAATTCAATAAACTGGCGGATTCTAATGAGATTCAGTATTAAGAAAATTTTAATTTTTGTCACAATAACGAAGGTTATCACGCGGATCATAATCTAAGCCATTCCTCGTATAGTTTTAGTCGTTAAATTTTCGACCAAAAAATGAATTTTCAACTGAAGTTTTGAATCTTTAACAGAATAAAAGAACAGTTGAAAAAGAAGCTCAGTTTTTAACCAAGTTCTTGAATTTTCAACAAAAATTAAAATAATTAAATTTTCAGTAGGAGAATTAATTTTCAACCAAAAAAACCAACCAATTTTCAACAAAATAGTTCGATATTCAATAGCAAAAAATCAAGCTTTGGCCAATTTGTTCACCTTTCAACCAAATTGTTGATTTTTGACTAGAAGATATCGATTTTCAACAAAAAATGGAATAGTTCAACGTTAAGTTGAAAAAATAAATTCTAAACAACAACGAAAACTAATTTAAAAGAAAATTGACTGTTTTGCATCTGAAATTGTATTTTTCCTTTGGTTGTATTATCAACTATTACACTGTTCGTTGCCAATTTATATTTTTGGTTGAAAATTCAACTACTTCACTGAAAGTTAAAGAAATTTTCTAGAAACTTATTTTTGAAGTAAAACTTCTTAGGGTGCGGTATGGCATTTTCTACGAGGAATGAATACCTAAGGAATTCATGGAATTTCAAGAATTAATGGAATTCAATAAAACTCATGGAATTAAGAAAATTTGTGGAATTCAAGAAACACATGGAATTCAGGGAATTCATGGAGTTCTTGGAATTCATGGAGTTCTTGGAATTCATGGAATTCAAAGAATTTATGGAATTCAAGGAATTTATGGAATTCAAGGAACTCATGGAAATCAAGGAACTCATGGACTAAAATGAATTCACGCAATTCAAGGAATTCATGGATTTCGAGGAATTCATGGAATTCGTGGAATGCGAGGAATTCATGAAATTCAATAAAAACTCATGGAATTAAGGAAATTCGTGGAATTCATGGAATTCAAGGAATTCATGGAATTGAAAGAATTTATGGAATTCAAGGAATTCATGGAATTCAAGGAATTTATGGAATTCAAGGAATTCATGGAATTCAAGGAACTCGTGGAAATCAAGGAACTCATGTAATGAAATGAATTCACGCAATTCAATGAATTCGTGGATTTCAAGGAAATCATGGAATTACAGAAATTCATGAAATTCGAGGAATTCGTGTAATTTAAGCAACTCATCGAATTAAAGGAATTCATGAAATTCAAGGAACTCATGAAAAAAGAAATTCATGGAGTTCATGGAATTCAAAGGAATTCATGGAATTCATGGAATTCATGGAATTCAAGGAATCCATGGATTTCATGAAATTCATGGAATTCATGGAATTCATGGGATTCGAGGAATTCATGGAATTCATGAAATTCAAGGAATGCAAGGAATTCACGAAATTCAAGGAACTCATGGAAATCAAGGAACTCATGGAATGAAATGAATTCACGCAATTCAAGGAATTCATGGATTTCAAGGAATTCATGGAATTCAAGGAATTCATGAAATTTAAGGAATTCATGGAATTCAAGGAAATCATGGAATTCAGGGAATTCATGGAATTCAAAGAATTTATGGAATTCAAGGAATTCAAGGAACTCATGGAAATCAAGGAACTCATGGACTGAAATCAATTCATGCAATTCAAGGAATTCATGGGTTTCGAGGAATTCAAGGAATTCAAGGAATTCATGGAATTCGAGGAATTTATGGAATTCGTGGAATTTATAGAATTCAAGGAATTCATGGAATTCACGGCCATACCACGCTGAAAACCCCAGTTCTCGTCAGATCACTGAAGTTAAGCAGCGTTGGACGCGGTTAGTACTTGGATGGGTGACCATTCAAGAATACTGACATGAGTGCTGTTGGCACATCGTGGGTGTGGTGAGCCCACACTTGTAGTTATTTATAACTACAAGAAAAACCTAGAAACACTACCCGAATCGGGTAGTGTCACGCCTACCCTGAAAGGGAAATGGTTTAATGGTATAACATATAACAAGGAATTGATGGAATTCAAGGAACTCATGTAATGAAATGAATTCACGCAATTCAAGGAATTCATGGATTTAAAGGAATTCATGGAATTCAAGGAATTCATGGAATTCAAGGAATTCATGGAATTCGAGGAATTTATGGAATTCAAAGGAATTCATGGAATTCAAAGGAATTCATGGAATTCATGGAATTCAAGGAATTCATGGATTTCATGGAATTCATGAAATTCAAGGAATTCATGGAATTCATGGGATTCATGAAATTCATGGAATTCAAGGAATTCATGAAATTCAAGGAACTCATGGAAATAAAGGCACTCATGGAATGAAATGAATTCACGCAATTCAAGGAATTCATGGATTTCGAGGAACTCATGGAATTCAAGGAATTCATGGAATTCGAGGAATTTATGGAATTCAAGGAATTCATGGAATTCAAGGAATTTATGGAATTCAAGGAACTCATGTAATGAAATGAATTCACGCAATTCAAGGAATTCATGGATTTCAAGGAATTCATGGAATTAAAGGAATTCATGAAATTCGAGGAATTCATGGAATTCGATGAATTTATGGAATTCAACGAATTCAAGGAATTCATGGAATTCAAGGAACTCATGAAAATCAAGGAACTCATGGAATGAAATGAATTCACGCAATTAAAGGAATTCGTGGATTTCAAGGAATTCATGGAATTCAAGGAATTTATGAAATTTAAGGAATTCATGAAATTCAAGGAAATCATGGAATTGAGGAAATGCATTGAATTCAAGGAATCCATGGAATTCATGGGATTCAAGGAATTCATGGAATTCATAAAATTCAAGGAATTCATGAAATTCATGGAATTCAAGGAATTCATGAAATTCATGGAATTCGAGGAATTCATAAAATTCAAGGTATTTATGGAAATCAAGGAATTTATAGAATTCAAGGAATTCATGGAATTCTATCAAATCGTGGAATTCCATTATTTCGTTCAATTCCATTTTTTTTTTATACCATTAAGCCATTTCCCTTTCGGCGAGCCTCTAGGGGTAAGCGTGACACTACCCGATTCGGGTAGTGTTTCTAGGTGGATAGTTTCTTGTAGTAAATAACTAAAAGTGTGGGCTCACCACAACCACGACCGCCAACAGCAACGCAGTAGTATCAGACGGTCACCCATCTAAGTACTAACCGCGCCCAACACTGCTTAACTTCAGTGATCTAACGGGAACTGGTGTTTCCAGCGTGGTATGGCCGTTGCCATACCACTTGAATTTAATTGCAATTCGATTGAATCTTTTATGTCAAGATATTCAGCTTGAGAAGAAAAGAACGATCCGACAGAAAAGAATCATTTTCTTATTCAGAATATGATAGGATTAGAGTTGGTTATTACAATTTCTTGTAACAATAGTAATTTTTATTGAATATCAATATTTTTTATGCTAATGTCGTTCTGCAGCATAGAAAAGAAGCGTCCTTGAGACAAAAGGAAATGATTCAGTAGAAAATAAAAAGTTTCATCGTTCAGAAATGCGATATAACGGAATTCGTTTGTAACAATTATTCATGACAATGGTAATTGTTCTCTTGTAAATCTTAGACGTGATTTATTATTACTTCTACGAAATTCACGACCAAATCAATATAAATAATGCATTCAAACATTAAAAATTGAGCAAATCGCAGTTTTATCCAATAATTTGTTAATAACATTTAAAGCAATTAAAAGAGCAATAAACAGTGAAGGAAATGTGGCTTTGACATTTTTCGACGCAAATAACAAACTATTCAAATAATTATTTGAAAATTCGCCTTGATAGACTAGTTCAAAATGAAATTAGCTTCAATTTAGAAAAAATTTTAAAAACTTTCGAAAAAAAATCAATCTAAATCTAGCCTGAAATGAATCAAAATTATTTATTTGTATATATCAAAGAGAGATCTACTCGGTGGGTTTCCTATCACCACTACGTAGCGCGTCCTCAGGTTGCGGATAGAGGAACGGCCCGTAAGGCTGAACAGCCCCCAAGGTTAACTGAGAATACAAGAATAAGCAGTCGCGGACAGCCGATAGGAGCCAGTCGTGGGTGTGGTGAATCCAGCACTGGTAAAAAATAGGTACACGACAACCATGGCTTGGGGGGACCCACCCATTCGCGTTCATACACAATGGGTGGGTTCTGGCAAGCCAAGGTGCAGCGTGTACCCACCGAGAAACTATACCCGAACCAAAACTAAAAATCTTGTAAGGGAAAAATCCTGCTGCCCATTGGACACTGCAGCGATGACACTGCCCGCAAGGGATGTGTGGAATGATTCGCCTGCATAGGGCCAAAGGGGTATTGATGCCAGTAGGCGCGCTGCCTTGCAGGGGGACGTTAGGGTACGAGGATGAAACTGTAATGTGTCTGACGACAAGTTGACATGATCCTTGTCAGAGTCGGAAAGCTCCCATACTTAGACCTAGGGAGGTATGGGGGTTATCACTCCTGGGACAGTGGACTCACCTACGATCGGAATAGGATCCTAACGTGCGGATTATCTTGAAACTACCATGCCTAACTTGCAAAAACAAAAAACTACAGTTAAAGATCTAAGGGTGGGAACTCTAAACGCGCGTAGTCTAAAAACTGGCCGATTCAGCGAACTCATTAAGATAGCAATTGAATACAAAACTGACTTAATAGCACTTCAAGAAACCTGCTGATCGGGCGATTTCGCGTCAATTTCTAGGGATAACTATACTTTGCACTGGGGAGGAGCTAAGGGGCAAAGACTGGGGACTGGTTTTCTTATTAATAAACGAATTTCGCAAGCACTTATCGACATGCAATTCATTAACGACCGGTTATCATACATTGTACTAAAGGGTAATTTCAGCAAACACGTATTAATCAATGTGCACTGCCCCACCGAGGACAAGGACGAAGACACTAAAGATCTTTTTTATGAAACAATCGAGCAGGTTTTTGACAAGTTCTCAACGTTTGACGCAAAAATAGTATTGGGGGATTTCAACGCGAAAATTGGAAAAGAACCAATGTATAGGCCTACAATAGGATCAGAAAGTTTGCATGACGTCAGTAATGATAATGGAACCAGACTAATAAACTTTGCAGCTTCAAAGAACCTCGTTGTCAAAAGCACATATTTCAAGCATAAAAATATACATAAGGCCACCTGGACATCACCAGATGGTAATTCTCACAATCAGATTGATCACGTTCTAATTGACAGAAGACGTCATACAAACATTCTCGATATAAGATCGTATAGGGGAGCGGATTTAAATTCAGACCATTTTCTCGTGATAGTAAAACTAAGATCTGGGCTAGCGTTAAGTAAGAAAACAAGCCGCACAGAGCCAACAGTTCGTTTCAATATAGATAAGTTCAAAACAGCAACAGAAACATTAAATTACCAAGTTGAGATTTCTAATAGTTTCGACGCTCTCCAAGAACAGAGAGACGATAACAATAATCACGAGGAGGACCCGGAAACCCTGTGGAGCAATACGAAAAATGCGATAAAGGCAGCCGCGAAACTTACGATAGGTTTTAAGAAAGTAACCAAAAGCAAACCATGGTTTGACGAAGAGTGCAAACTCTGGTTTGAGAAACGTCGGAAGGCCAGACTAAGTAGTTTACAAAATATGTGCGATCAAGCACATAAGAAATATCTCGAGATTAGCAAAAGTACAAATAGGCTCTATAGATCCAAGAAAAGGGAGTGGGAAAAGAATAAAATACTAGCAATAGAAGCGCATAATAAACAAAATAACCCGCGTGAGATGTACAGGGGAATCAATTTTATAAGGAAAGGCTTTCAAAGTAGAACGGAAGTAATGAGGGACGAAAATGGCAATCTAGTAGCCGATGCGACAGAGAGACTGCATTTATGGAAAGATTATTTCGATAAACTATTAAATGTACGCGAAGCCCCCGTTGAAGGTAATCTCGGCGAAATCCACACTGCTGATCTATTAATTAACGATCATACTGATATAGAAATAGAAATGGCCATAAAGAAGTTGAAAAATAACAAAGCCGCGGGCATCGATGACCTACCGTCAGAACTGATAAAAAATGGAGGCCCTTGCCTCACAAGGCAAATTTGTAAATTGATACGCGCAGTTTGGAAAACAGAACGCATGCCGGAAGAATGGAATACCTCTATCATTATTCCCATCTTTAAAAAAGGCGATAAAACTAACTGTAACAACTATCGGGGAATTTCACTTGTGCCTTCGTGCTACAAGATCCTGTCTAATGTTATCCTAAGTAGACTAACTCCTTTTGCCGAGGAAATAATTGGGGATTACCAGTGTGGATTCCGCCGAAACCGATCTACAAGCGATCAAATGTTTACAATTAGACAACTGTTAGAAAAGAAATGGGAATTTAATGAAGTAGTGCATCAGCTATTTGTCGATTTTAAAAAAGTTTACGACTCTATTATACGCGCGCGAATGTACTGGATTCTTGAGTTCTTGGGTGTGCCAAGAAAATTGGTTAGACTTATCGAAATTTGCTTAAGCGGCAGTAAGGGTAGAATACGCGTAAACGGTAGTTTATCTGAAGAGTTTTCGATCCGCGATGGCCTGAAACAGGGCGATGCACTTTCGTGCGTCCTTTTTAACTTAGTTTTAGAATACGTGGTTAGGCAAGTGCAGGCGAATCCGACCGATGCTACCCTCAATGGGGTAATACAAATTCTTGGATATGCGAATGATCTCGACGTACTAGGGGATGATAAAGAAACGGTAGCTAAAAATGCAGAAATCTTGATCGCAAAAGCCAAAGAGATTGGCTTGGAAGTTAGCGAATCGAAGACAAAATATATGACCGTCGTCAGGTCCGGACAAAGTAATCAAGACGGGGATCTAATGGCCGGAAATATGAAATTCGAAAGGGTTAACGAGTTTAAATACCTCGGGTCTATTATAACTAGCGAAAATAAGATTAAAACGGAAATCAATGCGCGGCTACACGCTGGCAATGGGTGCTATTATGCAGCAAACACGCTACTAAAATCGCGATCGCTATCTAGAAACATAAAAGTAAGAATTTACAAAACGATAATAATGCCGGTCGTCATGTACGGGTGTGAAACGTGGGCGCTGGCGAAAGGAGAAGAGAATAGGTTTAGAGTTTTCGAGAATAAAGTACTTAGAAAAATCTATGGTCCAAAAAGGGACGAAGAGACCGGCGAGTGGAGAAAACTGCATAATGATGAGCTGCACGCTCTCTACGGGTCAGCAAATATTAATAGAGTAATGAAAGCGCGTAAATTAAGATGGGCGGGGCATGTAGCAAGAATGGGCAATGAAAGAACAGTGGCGCAAGTTTTAAGAGGGAGACCGACTGGTAAGAGACCCCTAGGCAGACCGAGAAACAGATGGGAGAAAAATGTAAGGGATGATCTAAAAGAACTAGGACATGATTACTTAAACTGGATGGAGAATGCACAAGACAGAGATGTGTGGCGGTCTCGGGTAGATGAGGCAATGAACTTTCGAGTTCGAACTGCTAATCTATAATAATAATAATAATAATAATAATATCAAAGAGAGATCACTTACTCAGTAAAAAAAAGAATCCAACACTTCCCCCCATGTTGAAGAACGACTGAATTTTAATACAACTTTTCTGCATCTGAATATCAAGACACTGACAATTCAGGTTACTCAAATTGTCACACATATAGAAACCGGAAAAATAACATGTGTCGTAAACATACTTCTGTGATTTCTGATAAAGAATTTAGGACAATAACAGGAAATAGAAGATGAAAAATGAGATTATTTGTCTTTATTTTTATTGACATTTTATGTTGGGAAACACGGTACCAAACTGCAAGCCTTGTTAGTTAAAAATGTTTGTCAGCACAACAATTCATTTTAAAAAAATGCGGAAATATCTACAAAATAGAAACTTTTGTCTACATGACTTTTCATATTTCAACGTTTTTAGAATTTTTTTAACCAGGCACATTGCTTTCGTGACATTGCAAGAAACACATGATTCTGCTTTACTTATCCTAAATTCATACGAAATTTTTTTTCAATTTACTTAAGACGCACTTACATTAGATTCAGTTAGATTAGCTTATGTTTAATAGAAACATACTTCCGTGGTTTCTTATCACAAATATAGGACACAAACAGGAAATAGAAGATGAAAAATGAGAACATTTGTCTTTATTTTCATTGACATTCTTTTTTAGGTCAGCAGAGTAATTCAATTTTCAAACAAATAAAGAAATATCTACAAAAGAGAAATATGTATCTACATGAATTTTCATATTATAACGTTTTTAGCTAAATTCAGTTTCCTTCAATAGAATGAGAAAATTCACAATATCAATAAATTTTGTTACTTTTTAAATCTTTCACTTGTTATTGCCTCAAGAAAGGGATTAGTATCAAAATATCGAAAAATCGTCATATATTTTCAAGGAAAAATGTAATGCATAATTGTTATTTCAACAAAAGAAGATTCTAATTTTCAGTCAAAAACATTTGAGCTTACCCGAAAAATACCAGTTTATAGAACAGAGTAATTTTCAACAAAATAGTCACATTTTTAACAAAAGAGTTAAGTTTTGAACCAAATGTTCAATCTCTAACAAAAAATGTAATTTTTAACGAAGTAAGGTAAACGTCCCAGTAATCGTGACCTGAGTCCCAGGAATTTTAATGCGAATTTTCTTGCTTTTTAATTGATTTGGATGAACGCAATTTCTATTGGTTATTATAAAATGCTGCAAATAAGTGGGTTATATCATTAAATATTATTTTAAGATATTTTTTAAACAATTTGTTAAAATTATAACCAAGAACCTACAAAAGAGGATTTCGTAGCCTATAGCCCCATCATAAATTTTGGGCTCAATATCAGTTTTGGGCCCTATATAAATTTGACGCCTTGTAGCAATGTTGTGCCCTATATCAATTTTAGGCTATATATCAGTTTTGGGCCATATATTAATTTTGGGCCATATATCAATATACGACCCTACATCAGTTTTGGACTCAACATTAATTTTAAGTCCTGGGTCAATTTTGGGCCCTATATGAATTATGGGTCCTATGGCGGTTTTGGGCCTTATATAAGTTTTGGGCCTCATATAAGTTTTGGTCCCTTTATTACTTTTGGGTCTTATATCGATTTTAGGCCCTTTATCAATTTTGAGCCTCATGTCAAATTTGGGTCCCATGTCAGCTTTGGACTCTATGTCCATATTGAGTTGTACGACGGACGGAAGGACAGACACGCGACCGAAACCATAACGGTTTCAGCTCGGGGCTACGAAACCCAGAAAATACGAATTTTTAACAAAATAGTTCAATCGTACAACAAAACTGATTAATTTCTTCAGAAACAGTTGCACTTTGAATCGAAAAAGGCTAAAATTTCCAAAAATATTTTTGAATGTTTCGGCATTTTCAAAATAATGTTTAGTAATGAAAAAATCATTAAAAATTTACCCAGGAATTTTAAGAAAAGTTTTTTATTTACTTGATACCTTTCAGAAATCTTCGAAAGATCAGTTTTTCGAAATCTTTGAAAATCTACATTTTTTAAAACTTTTTGAAATATTTTCAAACGTTCAATTATTTGTTAACCTTTTAAAAACTTCTAAATCTTCAAAATATCTCTTCAGATTATTCAAATTTTTTGTAAAATTGCTTTAAAGTTCTGTAAAATGAAAAAAAATTGTTTCAAAATCTTTAATATACTTTAATAAACATTTTTGTTATGTTTTAAAATGCTTAAAAACCTCTTGAAATATTTTCTAAAAATTAATTTTTCAAAATAAAGAATCATTTATAATTTTTACAGGAATCATGATACAGGGTGTGTTACCTTAATACCCTTCGAAATCTTTAGAAAGCTTCATCATTATATTTCGAGATATTCAAGAATCTACCGTTTGTTTGAAATTATTACAAAATTTGATTCATTTATAGAATTTTTTCAAAACAACAATCTTATGAAATTCAAAAAATTGCCTCAAAATGTTACAAATTTGTTTTGGTCATTTTCAGAAGTCGCGTGAAATTTAATTTTTGAAAACAAAAAAATCATTTGAAATTTTGACAGAAATCATAAGAAAAATTTGCGTTCATTTGAAACCTTTCCAATTTCTTCAAAATTTTCTTTATTTCGAAATCTTGAGAAAAATATGAATTAAAATCTTACCGAGATCCGAACGAATTTAAATCATGCAACATTAGAAAAAGTTTCTTGAAATCTGCCTTATTTTTAACAATTTTACATAATTTTTTTTCTAATTCTGTATTTTCTAAAATAATTTGAAAATAAACAATAAATCGTAGATTTTTTATCCAAACTGAGGACTAAAAAAAAATCAAAAAATGCTCTTATTTACCAGTATTCCAGTCGGCTTAACTCGACTCGACTCGATGTTTTGAGCTTTTTGCACACCCTTAATTTTCAACAAAATAAATAAATTTCCTACCAAGAATAATTTTCTACCAAAAAAGACAAATCATCAAACGAACAAGTTACTTTTTTGGCTAAAGAGATAATTTTTAACTAACGTAATTAATCTTTAACAGGAAAAAGGGACTTTTCAACAACAAAACGCAATTTTTACCCCCCCCCCCCCCCCCCGCAAGAAAAAAGCAAATGAGTAAGCTAAATAGTTATACTTTCAAAGAAAAGGATGAATTTTGAACTAAAATTTTATCAACCCTATCCGAGGAGAATAAATTTTTAAAAATTTGGTATGACTTTTGAGCAAGGAGTAAAATTCCTTAAACAAAAAAGATGAATACTCAACAAAAAATGTAATACTTGATATTTCAACTATTTTAAATGAAAAACAATGAAATTCATCAAGAAAGAAACATTTTCAACAAAATGTGTCAATATTTAAACAAAATAGGTTATCTATCAACCCAACAGTTGCAATTTTAGTCAAAAAAGATAACATAACCATAACTTCCCTACTCTTTGATAAAAATGTATTAATACTGTAGGTCAATCGATTCGTCTCGAACCAAGGTATCTTTTATATTGCTGCATCAACTTTGAATTATGTTGAAGAAAAAAGTTTTACTATAAAAAACCGTATTTTTACATATTTCGAATTACCATAGCTTCCTTAGTCTTCAATAAAATGTATCAGTGTTATAGGACAATCGATTCGCCTAGAGTCAACACAACTTTTCTATTCTCGCATCAATTCTAAATTATGAGAATGAGAACTTTTTTACTATAAAAATCGATTCTAAAAATATATAAATTACCATAACTTCCCTACTCTTTGATGAAAATGTATTAATATTGTTGGTCAATCGATTCGTATCGAGCCAAGGTATCTTTTATATTGCTGCATCAACTTTGAATTATGTTGAAGAAAAAAGTTTTACTATAAAAAACCGTATTTATAAATATTACGCATTACCATAGCTTCCCAACTCTTTTATAAAATGTATCAATGTTGTAGGTCAATCGATTCGTCTTGAATAACC
The DNA here is from genome assembly GCA_932195095.1 of Andricus curvator. Classification (NCBI taxonomy): domain Eukaryota; kingdom Metazoa; phylum Arthropoda; class Insecta; order Hymenoptera; family Cynipidae; genus Andricus; species Andricus curvator. Next base: position 414,346 of record CAKNYM010052170.1, on the reverse strand, counting down.
GCAATTTTTCTATTCTCGCATCAAACTTAAATTATGAGAATGAGAAAATTTTTACTATAAAAATCCATTTTAAAAATATTTAAATTACCATAACTTCCCTACTCTTTAAGAAAATGTATTATAATTGTAGGTCAATCGATTCGTCTCGAACCAAGGAATCTTTTGTATTCTTGCATCAACTTTGAATTATGTTGAAGAAATAAGTTTTACTATAAAAAACCGTATTTATAAATATTGCGCATTACCATAACTCTCTTACTCTTTAATAAAATGTATCAATGTTATAGGTCAATTGATTCGCCTTGAATCAACACAACTCTTCTATTCTTGCATCAACTTCAAATTATGAGAATGAGAACATTTTTACTACAAAAATCAATTTCAAAAATATATAAATTACCATAACTTCCCTACTTTTTGATAAAAATGTATGAATATTGCAGGTCAATCGATTCGTCTTCAATTAACACAACTTCGCTATTTTCGCATTAACTTTAAATTATGAGAATGAGCACATTTTTACTATGAAAATCGATTTTAAAAATATATAAATTACCATAACTTCTCTACCCTTTAAGAAAATGTATTATAATTGTAGGTCAATCGATTCGTCTTGAACCAAGAAATCTTTTATATTCTCGCATCAACTTTGAATTATGTTGAAGAAAAAAGTTTTACTATAAAAAACCGTATTTTTAAATATTATGCATTACCATTATCGCCAACGGCGATATTACGCTGACAAACCAGTTCTCGTCAGATCACTGAAGTTAAGCAGCGTTGGGCGCGGTTAGTACTTGGATGGGTGACCATTCGAGAATACTGCATGCTGTTGGCCCACCGTGGGTGTGGTGAGCCCACACTTGTAGTAGTTATTTACTACAAGAAACTATCCACCTAAAAACACTACCCGAATCGGGTAGTGTCACGCCTACCCTGAAAGGGAAATGGCTTAATGGTATACCATAGCTTTCTTACTCTTCAATGAAATGTATCAATGTTATGGATCAATCGATTCGTCGTGAATTAACACAACTTTTCTATTCTCGCATCAACTTCAAATTATGAGAATGAGAACATTTTTTCTATAAAAATCAATTTTAAAACTATATAAATTACCATAACGTCCCTACTCTGTAAGAGAATGTAATTACATTGTAGGTCAATCGATTGGTATAGAACAAAAAAATCTTCTATATTCTTGCATCAACTTTGAATTATGTTAATGAAAAAAGTTTTACTATAAAAACCCGATTTTAAAAATATCATTGAGTGCTAAAAAAAAGAAATGAATATTTTAGAAATCCTTCGGTCAGTTTTAAGATATTAATGAGGAAAATAAGTCCTTCAAATTTCATCAAATTATCTGCAACTGTTTTCTAGCATAGCATAGCTTCCTTACTCTTTAATAAAATGTATCAATGTTATATTTTAATGGATTTGCCTTGAATCAACACAACTTTTCCATTCTCGCATCAACTTTAAATTATGAGAATGAGAACATTTTTACGATGAAAATCGATTTTAAAAATATATAAATTACCATAACTGCCCTACTCTTTGATAAAAATGTATTAATATTGTAGGTCAATCGATTCGTCTCGGACCAAGGTATCTTTTGTATTGCTGCATCAACTTGGAATTATGTTAAGGAAAAAAGTTTTTAAATAAAAAACTGTATTTCTAAGTATTATGCATTACCATAGCTTGCTTACTCTTGAATAAAATGTATTAATATTATAAGTCAATCGATTCGTCTCGAACCAAGAAATCTTTTATATTCCTGCATCAACTTTGAATTATGTTGAAGAAAAAAGTTTTACTATAAAAAACCGTATTTCCAAATATTATGCATTACCATAGCTTCCTTACTTTTCAGTAAAATGTATGAATATTATAGGTCAATAGATTCGTCTCGAATCAACACATCTTTTCCGTTCTTGCATCAACTTTGAATTATATTAATGAAAAAAGTTTTACTATAAAAAACCGATTTTCAAAATATATAAATAACCATAACTTCCCTGCTCTTTAATAAAATGTATGAATATTATAGGTCAATCGATTCGTCTCGAACCAAGGAATCTTTTATATTCTTGCATCAACTTTGAATTAGGCCTTGTATCCAAAAATGTCTAAAATTTTCGGTAATTTATAGGTAATTGATGGTAATTTATCAGTCATTTATGGCAACTTATCACTTCGAGTTTGTCCAATCACTATTCACTACTCAGAATCAGTCCCTCCAGCGTCAAATCATAATGAAGTGAGGTTATTATTCCGGCAGTCCTGGAAAGTAAATCTGAATCGAAATGCGCAAGCGCAACAGCAAGAGAAAGTAATCTGGCTGGAACTGCGCAAGCGCAGCAGGTAGAACAAGTAATCTTGCTCAAAGAGCGCAAGCGCAGCAGCTAGACAAAGTCTTTTTATAATTGCTTTTTACCACGGCTTTGGAATCGGTCTCTTCCCGCACGCAATACATGCCTCGAAAAGCGAACATTTCGTGCGTGTGTTACAAAAATGTAATTTTCAACGAGAAAATGGTTGAATTTTCTTATTGGATTCTATTAATTCATCGAAGTTAATTTCGAAATTAATTCATCGAAAAAATGATAATCAGTTTGCATTTAAGTGGGAAATGAGGAAAATATTGAAAAAGGGGAAATGGGGAATAGGGAGAAACTATGACGCCTGCGATAAATAAATAGTATATATAGTTAATTTTTCACTGCATACTTTTTGATTTCGGAAAACACACATTTTAAATCCGGACTGATATCATATTAATATTGATATACACTGGGAATCCCATTTAGGACCGGATTCGGGCATGCCTCTAATGGCCTTGACTTAAAGCGTACACAACATTCGCTCGCTCAGAACGTAAACAGTCAACCCTCTCGCGGCTCCACAGGCCCTTTCGACCTTGGGGGCTCCCGAAACCACTGCAGCAATAATTTCCGGAACGACTTAAATGGGAGGGACTAAAATGGGATTCCACGTGTATATTAACATAGGATGGAATACTCAAATTTAATACTCAATGGCCTTTTTTCAATATTTCTTATTTTTCAAGCCCAATATTTGAATCTTATGGAAGCTTGAATATATTTGCAAAGTTTCATGAAACCTTACAACCTTACAATTAAAAAAATGATTAGCCAAAGTTGAAAAATAAACCGCTGATTAAGATCCACAATATATTGATTTTTTATTATTCGCTCTAATTACAAGTTACTCAGATAATTTTGATTTTACTTTAGATTACAAACAATATTATATTTTAGTTTCAGATTTAAAAAAATTTAATTATTGACAATAATAATAATACTAGATCTTTATCATGTTCCACGAAATATGTACATTAACTTAGAGAGATAGACGAGTGGACGGGGGTTGTTCGAAGTATATATGATAATTGGACTGGACTCTTGTTAGGTCGCCCACTTTAATTTCTATGATTTCTTTCCTGGGCAATGGTGAAACTTTTTTGGTTTTCATGTCTATTCTCGCCCTATGTCTATTGCCTTTATAAAACATATACAATCCAGAAAGAGCCTTATTCGTATCCAATATTGCGAAGGCTTCACCATTGGAAAATAGAACAATTTGTTCATTGAGTGGCACAGGCACAAGTTGTTCATCGGGTTTTCTCAATTTAGCTACGGAATCGGGAGAAAAAGTGAATCTTCCAAATTGGAATATCCGTTGTTCATTCGAATAGCAAGAAAGCCGAATTATTCCCATTTGTGCAAGAGGATATCCATGTGCGTAATTAGAAGGCAGACTGGTAGGTTGAGCCATGAACCTGTCAGAAGGATACACGGGAAAAAGGTTCTTGGTAGGAGGAGGCCTGAAACTGGGACTCGTAGGAAGAGGAGAGTCGTGAGGAGGAAGATTTAGGTCAATAAGTTCCCTCTTGGGTGAGGACTCCAAATTGAACTCTGCAATAAGAAATAAAGATTAAATTTTTCTGAAGTCCGTGAGGGAAGTGAGAATGTGATTTTAAAAATTGGTCCAAATTCTAGAAGCATTTACATGAACTTAAATTTTTAAAAGCCTGACTCTATGGAGTATGTGCAAGTGTACGGGTGGCGCCACGGTGGCGACTAACGGAAATTTTTCAATGCGTCAATCGTCTGTGTCACTGTGCAATCCGATGTGAAAAAGTGTGAAAATAATTGAGAAAAATAATAGTTAATTTAATAATAGTTGAATTTTCAACCAAAGGAATCAATCCTCAATCAAAAAGATAATTTTTCAACTAAGAAGAATAATTTTGCACCAAAAAATATGACTTTTCTACAAAAAAATGTATTAGTCAATATTTTTCAACCCAAGAATACGAATTTTCTAAAGAAAGGTTTACTTTTAAATAGTTGGATTTTGAATTGAAAAAATTAATTTTCTACAACAGAGATTAATTTTCTATCAAAAAAGATACATTTTCAACAACAAAATATATTAGTTGATATTTAAAGGAAAGAAGTTCATAACCTTATATCAAAAACTATCAGCTTCATTGAAGAAAGACGAATTTTCAAGCAAGTAGTTAAATTCTCAACAACCGAAAAATGAATTTTCTATGGAAAGAGATGAATTTTTAAACCAAAAGATAAACTGTTAACAAAAGAGATGAATTTTCAATCCAAAAGGTAGCTTTTGAATCCAAAAAGACGAATTTTCTACAAATTGCACTTTCGTTGGAAAACTATAGAAATGAGTTTCCGGCGAGTTCACACGATTTACACACCGGACCACGCAACACAAAGAGCCACTTTTTTCAGGGCCATTTTCAGTAATAGTTAGGATTTTTTTTGACAAATCGTGACACTCGCGTATATTAAGCAACGTTAAAGACGCATCTTGGCGCATAAAAAAAGTTCTCGAGTTTCGTCACTGCGAGCGCTGCCTGCAATTACTTGCTTGGCTCCGCCTACCTGCACATAGTCAATATAAAAACAATACTTTATTTTAAATATGTACGTAATTTGTTTGAATTTACAACACCAGAATTGAAATTTGTATCGTAGAAGAAATAGGATTTTTAGCGGTCTGACCAGTAAAAAATTTCTTCATAATCCGAATTAGGGGCCTGCATTCCATAACGCGCCTTCTATTAACTATGGTTGGTAATAGGAATTTTTTTTTTGGGGGGGGGGGGGCTTAAGCGGAAGTAACTTTTTGATCTTAGATAATGTTCAGAATGTTTTCCGAGGATATATTTTAACAAAGTTTGCGAATTACACTTAAATGGGTACTGAATTAATAGACAGTGATGCCAATGTTGGCGCCTTTTGCTACTACGCTTGCGTTCGGGCCGCGCACTGGTTGGCCGCAGTTGGCGCGCAATTCAAAAGTGGAATCAAAAACAATTCTTGTAATTAAAATAAATAATGATTGAAAAATGCACAAAAATTTATGCAAATTGTACCACTTCTGATTTGAGATAAGCAAAAAAAAGTATAACACATACATTTTAAATAACATTTTATTTTCTTTCACTGTCAAAGAATAACTTATATTTCACAAAACATTTAATTCCAGTTGTCTAAAATCAGAAGTTGTACGATTTATATACATTCTTGTGCATTTTTCAACAATCATTTATTTAAACTACAAGAATTGTTTTTAATTCCAATTTTGAATTGCGCGCTAACGGCGGCCAACCAGTGCGCGGCCCGAACGCAAGCGCAGTAGCAAAAGGCGCCAACATTGGCATCACTGTTAATAGAACCCAATATGAAAAAAAAATGTGGTTAAGAGTTAATTCTTTTTAATTGGAAAGTCTGTTATGATCTCAAAAAGTCATCTTTTTTGTTGAAAAATTCAACTATTTTGTTGAAATTTTGATTTTTGATTTTAAGGGTTTTGACCAGGGTAATTACTGATACTCTAATAATAGTTTGATTTTCCACCAAAGGAATGAATCCTGAATCAAAAAGATAATTTTTCAGCTTAGAAGAATAATTTTCTAAATTTCTAAATTTTGTTTCAAAATTACATTTCGTTGAAAGTTGAAGTACTTTGATGATAATTGTTTTTACATTCTCATCCTAATGAAAAGGTATTATTAGTTTTATGTAAAATATCGGTTTTCATAAAATCTTCACGTTTAGAGACCCCCTGAGCAAAAAAAAACGATTTTTACGAAGGTGTCTGTCTATCTGTCCGTCTGTCTGTCTGTCTGTAGTCTGCAATATCGTGTAGGCACGATAACTTTCGAAAGGTTAATCATATTGGACTGTGCTTTGGCATACTTTTTCAAGGCCTAAAAAGAAAGAATGAGGTCGTTAACCAGCTATTTTAAATGAAAATTCAAAATGTTACAGCATTTTCAAATTTTTTTAAACAATTTTTTTCAAGATTTAGAAAATTCTACAAACAACGCACAATATGAAAAAAGTCGAAGGAAGGAAAACGTGGCTTCTTGAAAACCCTATCAGACTATCATAACATCTTTTAGAATTTTTTCGAGAAATCGAAAATTCAAATTCTAATAGCACAAAAAATAACGAAAAAAAAAAAATTCCATTTTGCGATCAAACTATGCAAGATACGAAAAAAATGAAACAAGAAAAATTGTGCACCCAGAAAAGATCTACAAATTTATCATGAATCACTTTTTTATAGGACACGTATTTTTTGTTCTATTCGTGAAAAAACATTTAAAATCAAAAAAATTCAATTTTTGGACAAATCCACCAGCTACAAAAAAAATAATGAGAGCAAAGTTGTTAACACAAAAAGAACTACAATTCTTGTTATCATTCATTTTTTGATAGGATGCGTAGTTTTTGTTCCATTCGTAAAAAACAACATCAAAAATGAAAAAATTAAATTTATGGACAAACGACACAGGTTATGAAAAAAATGAATAAACAAAAGTTGCTCTTTCAAAAAAAGTAAAAAATCATCTGAATTTGTCATTAATATTTTTTTTTCAGGACGCGTAGTTTTTCTTCTAATCGTAAAAAATAACATTCAAAATAAAAAAGAATTTTTTAAAAAGGACTGGTATTTTTTGTTTCATTCGTAAAAAACATTTAAGATAAAAAAATTCAATTTTTGGACAAACGCCACCAGCTACGGAAACAATAATGAGACAAAAGTTGTTCACCAAAAAGAACTACAATTCTTGTAATTAATCATTTTTTGATAGGATGTGTAGTTGTTGTTTCATTCGTAAAAAACAACACTAAAAATAAAAAAAATATTTGTTGGACAAACGACACATGTTATCAAAAAAATAAATAGACAAAAGTTGCTCTTCCAAAAAAGTAAGAAATCATCTGTATTTGTCATTAATAAATGTTTGATAGGACGCGTAGTTTTTATTCTAATCGTAAAAAATAACATTCAAAATAAAAAAATAAATTTTTTTTTGAAAAACCACACATGGTGCGAAGAAAAATCAATAGACAAAAGTTCTTCACCCAAAAAAGAATCTACAAATTTGTTATTAAAAAAAAATATTAAAAAAAAATTAAATTTTTGGAAAAACGACACACCAGACGAAAAAAATGAAAAGACAAAAGTTGTTCAAACAAAAAATATCTAAAAATTTGTTATAAACTCTTGGTATAAAAATGTATTAAAAATTAAAAAATCTACTTCTTGAAAAAGGACACGAGCTACAATAACATTTTATTCAACAAAATTTTTCGCCTAAGTTATATCTACAAATTTTCTTAGAACCACCTTACGCTAGGATGTGTATTTTCAGTTTAAATCGTAAAAAATTACATTGAAAATAAACAAATTAAGTTCATGGAAAGAGAACACAAGTTGCAATAAAATCTTTGTTAACAGTTTGCAAATAATAAAGCGGGCAGATTTTTTTTTATATTTTGAATAAAGATTCATCATTCCACTTAAAAATGTATCTATTTTGGTGAAAAATCATTTCACTTTTTGTTCAAAGTTAATTTTTTCAACTGAATATGTAACTAGTTAATTTTTGGTTTGCAAATTAAACTTTTTCGGTTGAAAATTCAACAAATTGGTGGAAAATTATTCTTTTTTAGTTCAAAATTCAACCACTTGGTTGAAAATTGATCTTTTCTAGTTCAAAATATAACTATTTGGTTAATAGTTCACCGATTCTGTTAAAAATTTTTTTCTTCTTCTTTTATTAATAATTTGTTTAACTGTGAATGTAACTTTTATTTCTGGAAAAAAGTGATGTTTTAAAATAGAAATTTATCTTTTTCAGTTGAAATTTTAACTATTTATTTGAAAATTGAAGTATTTTGTTGAAAATCCATCATTTTGAATTAACAATCCAGTTTAATTTTCAAGCCAAAAAGACAAATTTTTGGTAGAGAGTTTAATTTTCAATTTAAAAGGACGAACCTTTCATCTAAAAAGACAAATGTTTAACAAAACAGTCAAGTTTACAACAAAATAAATTAATTTGTAACCTTATAGACAAAAAAGTTGAATTTTCAAACAATAAGGCGAATTATATAGAAAAAAGCTCATTTTCCAACCCAAACATAGAAATTTTCAACGTGAAATGACAAATTTTCTACAAATCAGTTGAATTTTCAAGTTGAAATTATCAACTTTCTACAAAAGTGTTGCATAATTTGTAACCAACTAGTTGAATTTTTAATCAAAATCGATTAATTTTCAACTGCAAATTGAATATTTAAGTTTGCAGTTAAAAAATTGTATTTATAGCAGAAAAACAAAACAACAAATTTTCAACAAAATAGTTTAAATTTCAATCAAAAAGATGCATCTGCAACTAATAAAATGGATTTTCAACAAAGTAGTTCAACTTTCAACCAAGTAGTTGAATTTTCAAAAAAGAAGATTGAGTTGCTACTAAAAAATACGATTTTAAAACAAAATACATCAATTTTCTGCCCAATTGTCCAATTTTCAACTAAAGAACTTTAGATGCTTTACTTGTATTATAAATTCACTTATTTTTATTTTTTCAAGGATTTAAAAAAGTTATTAGAAACATTTATATTATCTATGTGTGATGTCATATTCTTAGTTAAACCCTATAAAATTCTAGTATCCGTTCTCTTGTGTGTTAAAAGTAAAATAACTAAAAATCATTTTTGAAAAAATCAAAAAACTTAGGAGATATTCAAAATTGAAAATGTTGGTCCTTTTTTCTCAAGCTTTCAAAATTTTGGCGATTTTAATGATATTAAGGTGTTTTTCATTTTAAATCATTCGTAGTAGCATACAGTTCTGACGGAATAGTTTTTTCACCAAAAAATTTCAAAAACTTCTTAGATTTTTCAAAACCTATTTTTTAAACTGAATTTTTGGAAAGACCTCCCTTTTTATTTTCTTCATTTTTTTATATACACTGTCTTACAATGTCCTCTACAAGCTCTGTAAATATCAAAACGATGTCTGAACTCTGAATTTCGTGCATACGATTATAATATTCTTCTTTCTTCGCCTATTAAAAAAAAAAAATTTCACATCGTGGCATCGTTTCGGCGTAATTTTTAATTATATCTCAAAACCTGAGTGAGATCACATTTTGAAATTCATCGGTCTTGCAGAGGACATTGTAAGCTATCCATATAAAAAATGAAGGAAATAGGAAGTATTTTGATCAAAAAATATTTTTTCAAATCTGTATCCTATTACGAATAATTAAAAACAAATACACCTTA
>CAKNYM010052170.1:380475-404596 GCA_932195095.1 Andricus curvator | reverse complement strand
TATATATATATATATATATATATATATATATATATACCATTAAACCATTTCCCTTTCAGGGAAGGCGTGACACTACCCGATTCGGGTAGTGTTTCTAGGTTTTTCTTGTAGTTATAAATAACTACAAGTGTGGGCTCACCACACCCACGATGTGCCAACAGCACTCATGTCAGTATTCTTGAATGGTCACCCATCCAAGTACTAACCGCGTCCAACGCTGCTTAACTTCAGTGATCTGACGAGAACTGGGTTTTTCAGCGTGGTATGGTATTAATATCATTAAAATCACAAAAGTTATGAAAGGTTAGGAAAAAAAGGACCAGCATGTTCAGTTTTGAATATGTTTTAAGCTTTTTGATTTTTCAAAAATTAATTCTAGGATTTTTCTTGCAACAACTGAAAGAACGGATACTAGAATTTTCATAAAAATTACTAACAATAGCTGAAATTCTTCAGATGATTTGACACGGAATTTCTCTCATGAAAAATATTTCCTAAAATTGTCATCAAAAAAATTCGAAAAAATAGTTGTATTCCGGCAAGATTGAGCCAAAGAGGAGAAAAGAAATGTTTTCTCAAAAGCGAGTTTGTCAGGTTTACTTCGAAAACGGCAAGAACTGCAAATTTTTGTTGAGAAAAAAAAAATTTGCAATTAAATTTCATATGAGAATATATATTTTAATATCAAATTTTACAACTTGTTTTAAAAGTGTACAGGGGCCAAAGCTATTCAGCAAAAAAAATATATATGTGACTTTCGAATCCGGCCCCTTAATTTATTTATCTGTAAAACTTACCACCATAGCAACCTTTAGCGCAAGTGTTTTCACAACCATGAAGACAGTACGTTGGATACCTGGTAATTCTTTCCTAAAAACGCATAATTTATTTTCATATTCACATTTTTTATCTAAGAATTTAGTTTTCAATGTGAAAAAACGAAAAAAAAATTTCTGTATACTCACCTGGCAGTTGTCCAAGCAGGATTTAACTCTCTTACGCTTAACGCCCTGATCATCATCAGGAAGAACAGAAGTATTAATTTTATACATGTGGGCATGAATATTATAGATATTGGTAATTAAGAATTTTTTTTATTAACTAATGAGCGGGCAAATATTTTCTACTTTTATTAATTAAAAACTGCCTACATGGGAAAGAAAATTTATTTTTTTTTATATGAGGATTGAGGAAGCAAACAGTGCTTGGAAAAGAAGCATGTGAGCACAAAAGAGAAGACTCATAGCAATGTTTTCCTTAGTGATTTATGAAATTTTTATGACTGAGGGACTTTGCAAAGGTAATGAATAATTACGAAAAATAAAATTATTAAAGTTAAACTCACCACAGTAGGATTGGAAATAGCAAAGGGCAATGAAATTGTAATTGCTATAAAAATAAAATATACCTTAATTATTTTACGGATTTATCTTCAGATTAAGAATTCTCTACTACTTTTTCAGAAAATTTTAACAATTTAGAACTCATTTTGTTATTTTTAATCGCTGATTAATGATTCCAAAAATCGATGAAAAAAATTGCACGCTGATCTCATAAGATCGATGGATCTCACAGATATGAGATATAAGAAAAGGTATTAGGGTTAGAAAATTTTTCTATGTCGTATATTCAAACCTAATTAAAAATTCATTTTTATTTATTCAACAGAGTAGTTCAACATTATCTAAGTTTTTCTAAGAATTTTGAACCATATAGAAACATGTTTATAAAAATCACCAATGAAAGAAAATATTTTACTTTTTTGAATACTTTCTAATAATTAAATTACGAAAAATTTTCTACAGCGATATAATTTTTCTAATTTATTACAAAAAGTGATCACTTACTCAGTAAAAAAAAGAATTTTACACTTCCCCTCATGTTGAGGAATAGATGAAGTATGACACAACTTTTCTGCGCCTGAATATCGAGACAATGATAAAAGAGCTTACTATAATTGACACACATATATAAACCGGAAAAATAACACGTGTCGGAAACATATATTTCGCAACATTACACAATACAGCTGCAAAGTATGAACGTATTCACTATGTGTGTATTAATTTGTACTCATTTTATGAGCATTTTGTTTTCTGATAAGTCTTAAATAAATTCTCTTCCTCGCAGAGGAAGGTTTTTATCTAAAAAAATGGATACTTTCAATATTTTTCAAGGCTATGTTTCTCTCTTACAGAAAATCAAATTTGCAGAAAATTAGAGAGCCCATCAAAATCTTAATCAATGTATTCCGTTCCAATAAACAATTTCTAGACTTACGGTAGTATTATAATCCAAATAAAAAAATGTTTTCATAATTTAAACAATCATTGTACTTCCTCCACATTTTTGCATAGATCTTTTAAAATTAAATATCAAAGCATCGACATCTGTCGTCTGGTGATTGTGAATTCTCTTCTGTTAAAGCTCCTTCGGCTTTAACGAAAATATTCTCATCACGCATCTCAACTTTTCGACATTAAGTTCAACTCTATTATATCAAATGAATATTATATTTATTTCTGTACCTCAGTCTGGGATTGCTTATTCAGATATTGCAGAATATCGAACAAATGGTATTTTTCATGATTACTTCAATATTCGTTAGTTATTTTGTACTAATTTTCATTCTCAACAAATTTGTAGATCTTTTTTGAGTTAACAATTTTTGTGTTTTAATTTTTTCATAGTTTTTGTCGTTTGTCCAGAAATAAAATTTTATTTTTTACGATTATAACAAAAACTACGCGTTTCGTCGAAAAATGATAAAAACAATTTCATAGATCTTTTTTAAGTGTACAACTTTTTGTCATTATTTTTTTTCGCACCTTGCGTCGTTTTTCTAAAAATTTAATTTTTTTATTTATAATGTTATTTTTTTACTATTAAGACAAAAACTATGTATCCTATCAAAAAATAAATTATAACCAATTTGTAGCTCTTTTTTTGGGTGAACAACTTTTGTCTATTTATTTTTCTCGTAGCTTGTGTTGTTTGTCCAAAAATTCAATTTTTTTCTTTTTAATATTAATTTTTAGGAATAAAATAAGAACTACGCGTCCTATTGAAAAATTATATAGAAAAAGTTTCTAGATCTTTTTGAAGTGGATAATTTTTATTGAATCACCTTTTTTTAACTTGCATAGTTTGCCCGCTAAATGGAATTTTTATTTTCAATTATGTTTTGTGGGGTCAAAATTGGAATTTTCGATTTTTCAAGAAAATCAAAAAAGTTGTTATAATAATCTTGTAGGACTTTCTAGAAGCAACGTTTTTCTTTCTATGACTTTTTTATATCGTGCGTTGTTTGGCTTGCAATTTTCAATTTCGTTTGCTTTTTTGAACATATATATATAATGGGTGGCGGAAAAGTATCGAAACCCCTAGAAATCTCTGTGGTTAAAAAAAATCCAAGGTCATACCATAGGTAACTTTCAACGAGGAATCCAACGATGACCTTGGATTTGACCTTGAAGCTAATTTTCAAGGTTATTTTAAAGTCAGCTTTGTTTTTTTAAAATGGGAACCCCTATTTTTGGTGCCAGAATCGAAAAAAGTGGGAAATTGTACTTCCGGGTATGTGATTCGGCCAAGGGTTAACGTGACCTATATAGGTCAAATAAAGGTGAAAGTACGCTTTCATGGGACCTCGTAGGAATATCGCAAAATTAGTGAAAAAAATTAACCAAGGTCATATCCTGGGTAACTTTCAACGAGGAATCCAACGGTGACCTTGTATTTGACCTTAAACCTCATTTTCCAGATCATTTTGAGGTCACCTTCGTTGGATTCCTCGTTGAAACTTACCTAGGGTATGACCTCGGTTAATTGTTTTCACTAATTTTGCGATATTCCTACGACGTCCTATGAAAGCGTACTTTGACCTTTATTTGACCTGTATAGGTCACGTTAACCCTTGGCCTAATCACATACCGGAACGTAAAATTACCCGCTCTTTTCGATTTTGGCACCAAAAATAGGGAGCCCCATTTTGAAAAATAACGCTGACCTGAAAATGACTTTGAATTGAGGTTCAAGGTCAAATCCAAGGTCACCGTTCGATTCTTTGTTGAAAGTTACCCATGGTATGACCTTGGTTTATTTTTTTTTTCAAACCAAATCACAGAGATTTGTAGGGGTTTCCATACTTTTTCCCCCATTTTTGGCGCCAGAATGGAAAAGAGCGGGAAATTTTACGATTGGGTATGTGATTGGGTCGAATCTCGCAAAATTAGTGAAAAAAATTAACCAAGGTCATACATATGGATAAGTTTCAACGAGGATTTCAACGGTGTGAATTCAACGAATGTGACCTTAAATTGACCTCGAAAATGGGGTTCAAGGTCAAATCCAAGGACAACGTTAGATTCCTCGTTGAAAATTACCCAGGGTATGACCTTGGCTAACTTTTTTCAGTACCGCTCCGAGATTCCTACGAGGTCCTATGATAGCGTACTCAGACCTTTATTCTACGGGTAGAGGTCATGTTAACCCGTGACGTAGGCACATACCCAAACACAAAATTTCCCGCTCTTTTCGATTCTAGCACAAAAAATAGAGGTTCCCATTTAGAAAAACAAAGCTGACCTCAAAATGACATTAAAAATTAGGTTCAAGGTCACATCCAAGGTCACTATTGGATTCCTCCTTGAAAGTTACCTGTTTTTTTTTTAACTAACCACAGAGATTTCTAGGGCTTTCCATACTTTTTCGCCACCCTGTATATTAATACAGAATTAAATATTTAAATTTAATGTTTAATAGCATTTTTTCAATATTTTAAACTTTCTAGGCCTAATATTTGAAAATCATGGAACCTTCAAAAATTTACAAAGTTTCATACTTTTCAACCCTGCAACTTAAAAAATGAGGAGACCGGCGTTAAATCCACCCGCTGGAAAAGACGGGCTGGGGCATCGAGGGAATTTTGAAACCTTGAGATCGATAATACATAGACTTTTTATTATTATTTCTACTGACAATTTTCTTATATAATTTTGATCCGACTTTGAATAACAAACAATATTTTATTTCAAAGCTGAAAAAAAATTGAATTCTTAGTGTGGAGGATTGCGGTTTACGCGAGTTTTTCCCGGTATATATGATAATTTTTATTGATTGGGCGTAGGCGACCTACTGGAATTTCATCGGTTTCTTTCGATGTCAATGGGTTAACAAATTTGGTCCGCATGTTTATTTTCGCCCGGCTTCTGTTGCCTTTATAATACATATACAATCCGGCAAAGAACTTAGTAGTCTCCAGTATTGCAAAGACGTCACCATCGGGTGTTATTAGAACAATTTGTTCATTGAGTGGCACAGGTTGAAGTATATTAGATGGTCCTTTTATTTTAACTGATGTTTCGCGAGGAAAAGTGAACCTTTGAAATTCGAATATCCGGTGCTCATTCGTTGTGGAAGCAAGCCGAATGAATTTCATTGCTGCAAGTCCATATCCGTGTCCTTTATTATTAGGAAGCTTGGTAGGTGGAACAATGAACCTGGCAGGAGGATACACGGCAGGAACGCAGTTGGCAGGAGCATCGATGCGAGGAGGAGACCTGGACCTGGACCTGGACCTCTCAGGAGGGGGAGATTTGGGAGAACAATTTAGGTCAATAGGTTCCTCAGTATTTAAGAAGCTTTCTATACCATCAGGAAGCAAGCCAAACACTAGCGAAACACAGGGCTCCCAATTTCAGGAACTTTGTGAACTGCGCTTGCGTCGCACCGGTACTCCCGGATTGGTTACTGTTGGCGCGGTGATTTTGAATTATAGAAATATTCACATTTGATATTTATAATGAATAAGGATTGAAAAATGCATAAAAAGTAATTTCTTAATCCTAAAATAAGATTTTGGAGTGACAGATAAAAAAATAATTTGATTTTAATTAAAAAGACGTTATGAATTCTGATTTCAGAGAAAGAAATAATTTTTTTTTTATCACAATCATGCAAAATTCTATTTTAGGATTAGGAAATTCCTTTTGATTTATTTCCCAATCATTATTTATCATAAATATTGAATTTGGATATTTATATAATTTAAAATGCGCGTGCTCACAGAAACAAAACGGGTTGCTGGCGCCCAAAATTGGGGGCACTGGTCAAAAATTTTGCCATAATTCGAATTGGGGGCCCGCATTCTATAATGCTTAGAACATTTTCTGAAGATAAGTTATAACAAGGTTTGCGAATTTTGCGAATAATGGCCCAGCAACGGTCCAGGTCAATAATAACTTTATAAGTTACAAAATTAATTCCATATTTCAGACTGTACACACTTTCTCCTTTTTTTAATAATGTTTATTTTTTCCTATGTTTTAGGAAAAATTCTTTCTTTTCCCCATTTTCTCGTTTTTCACTTAAATGTGGTCTGAATTAATAGAATCCAATAAGACAATCCAAATATTTTTGTTTAAGAGTTGCTATGGTTGAGAATTTATTTATTTTGTTGAAAATGAAACTATATTAAATAATTTAATGTTAATTGCTTTTTTGTCTACTTTGAGATTGCCGGTCTGATGATCTAATGGATGCTGAAAGTCAAACCGCTTTTATAAAATTTTGTTGTTGAATATTCACCATTTCAATTGCAAAATCTATTTGGTGAAAAGTTGTTTTATTTTTTGTTGAAAATTATTTTAACTGGAAGTTTAACTGGTCAATTTTTTGTTCCAAATTAAACTTTTTGAGTGAAAAATTCGAAAATTTGGTTGAAAATTAATCTTTTTTAGTTATGAATATAAGTATTGAGCTTAAAATTGACCCATTCTGTTAAAAATTCGTTTTTCCTTGGTTCATAAACAGTTCGTTTAACTGAAAATGTAACTATTTCATTTTTGAGAAAAATTTATATTTTCAAGTAAAAATTGTTCTTTTACAGTTAAAAATTTAACTATTTAATTGAAAATTCAAGTATTCTGTTGAAAATCCATCCTTTTGTGTTAGCAATACAGTTTAATTTTCAAGTCAGAAAGACGCATTTTTTAGAAGACAGTTGAATTTGTATTCCAAAAGGAATCTTTTATCCAAAAAGAAAATATGTTGAACAACATAATTGAATTTTTAACAAAATGAATGAATGATTAACCTTATGGTTTGATTATAAAAAAATTATTTGAATTTTTAGAAAGAAAAGCCTAATCCTCAACTAACAATTCATACCTAAAGAGATGAGTATTCAAAAAAAAAAGAAGTTTTAACAAAGAAGTCAAATTTTCAAACCGAAACAATTTTACAGTCAATAGAGAAAAAAAATGTTAACCAAATTATTAAATTTGCAAACCAGAAAGGCAAATTCTCTAGAAAGAAGTTTATTTTCAAATCCCAAAATATGAATTTTCAACCCAAAAAGACAAATTTTCTTTTTACAAAAGAGTTTTTTTCAACCAAACAATTGAATTTTAGTTTAAAAACGATCGATTTTCAACTACAAACTAAATATCGAAATTTTCAGTTGAAGAAATTGATTTTCAACAGAATAACAAAACATCAAACTTTTAGCAAATAATTTTAACTTTCAACCAAAGAGATGGATTTTCGACGATTAAAATGAATATTTAACAAAGTATTTCAACTTTTAAATAATTTGTTAAGTTTTCAATCAAGAAGATTAAATTTCTATCAAAAACCAAGAATTTGTAACAAAATACATAAATTTTCAGCACGATTGATGAATTTTTAACTGAAAAAGATTAATTTCCAAACGACAATGGAGTAGTTAAATTTTAAGTTGAAAAAATTTAATTTTTAACAACAAAAAAAAGAATTTTCAACCTAATAGTACAAATTTTAACCAAGAGAGATAAATTCTATACATATTGACATTAGGATTTATATTATGTTGAGTACTCATACCACAAAGAAGCAGAAAAACTGAAATTTCACGGAGCAGCTTCCTGATAGGGATATTCATCTTCTTGAAAATATTTGGTAAAATATTAGTGAGAAAGATTGAACATATTCACAGCATATGAACATAATCACTATTGGTTATTATTTGCCACAAAATTTAGAGAATTATGAAATTTTTCAATGTCTCTATACTACATAGAAGAAGCATTACGAAATCTTTGAAGCTAGAACAAACTATTGACATTGAAAACAAGATTTATTAGACCTTGTACACTGTCCTTCTACTAATAAAATATGTAGGTTCTTATCTAAAGTAAAAATTATTATCAGTACAATCAACCTGGATTGTGATAAAAATCGCAGGTAATCTAGTTGAGATGTTACACTTGTTTTGCAACAAATTTTTATGAAATAAAATACTTGTTTCAAGTAAGAAAAATTCTTAATGCCTAATAATTGTCATCAGTTTTAATATACGTGGTCTAGTATTCTGAAGAGTTTAAGTGCTCGGAGAGATTCTCACGAGCATGAGGATATGCTCGAGAATATGTTCGACCTTCATGTGCTTCGAGATTTTAATGAGCATTTATGAGCATTTTGAAATAGTAATTAAAAATCGTATTTTCTGTTTTTATTAATATCAATTACATTATTTAAATTTCGCGGAAAAATGCATCGCTTCAAATCGAAAAGGGTGCTTAATTTAAATGACAAAAGAATTCAAAGTAATAGACAACATGTTATTAGCATTAAGCAGTGCCTTACTCAGGATTGCTACAATATCCCAATTTCGAAATTCTTCTAGGTATAAAACGAACCATATACCTAGAAGATTAATAATATTAATAAAAAATAAATTTTGTTTCTAAATATATCCAAAATACTTTTTAGTTGTGTTTTCAAGTCGAAAAGATAAATTTTCAACCGAAGAAATGAATTTTTAACTAAAACGATGAATCTTCAACCAAAAATATGAATTTTTTACCAAATAGTTAGTTGAATTTTCAACATGAAAGATTAATTTTCTACCAAAAAAAGACTCATTTTCAACAAAGTTTATGAATTTTCATCTAAAAAACATCAATTTTCAACCAAGATTAGAACAGTTCAAATGTCAGAAAAATAAATGTTCAAAAAAAATATATATATATATATTTTTTTTTCATAACAAAAAAAAATGATTTTTCAACCAAAAATGAAATAATTAAATTTTCGGTTGAGACAATCAATTTTCAGCAAAAAAAATGAATTTTCAAAAAAATAATTCAATATTAAACTGAAAAAGATGAATTTACAAACCAAAAATACAATACATATTTCAATTTGCAGTGAGGAAAGTAAATTGAAAAAAAAAACAAGTTTTCAGCAAAATTAGTGAATTTTCAACTAAAAAGAAACGACTTTTCAACCAAAGAAATTATTTTTAATCACTATGATGAATTTGCAACCACAAATATTGTCCAAATAGTGGATTTTCCAACCCAAAATACGACATATCTATGAAAAAAAATTTTTTCAACCAAACAGTTTTTTCTTGAATGAAAGAAATGAATTCTTAAGAAAGAATAGAATAGTTAAACTTTCTACTAAACAGATAATTTTTTAATGGAAAAGGTTATATTTCTATCAAAGACGGTAAATTTTCCACAAAAACTGTAATAATTAAAGTGAATTTTCGACTAAAATGATGAATCTTCAACTAAAAAAAATTTAATTGTCAACCAAATACATGCATTCCAAACTAAAAAGATAAATTTTCTACCGAAGATAAAGTAGATTAATTTTCAGTCAGTAAACTAAATTTCCAAACAAAAAACAAATGAATTTTTAACCAAAGAAATTAATTTTCAACCAAAAAGATAAAATTTCAACTAATGAGAATGTACTCTTTCACAAAAAAAGGCGAAATTTCCACAAATAGTTAAATTTTCACCGAAAAGAGATAAATTTTCAACTAAACATAGAATAGTTTAATTTTCAGTAAGAAAAATTAATTTTCAATGAAATTAAAGTAAATTTTCAACGAAATAGTATAATTTTCAACCAAGAAGATTACATTTCTATGAGAAAAGCTAATTTTTTTCAAAAAATGGAACAGTTACATTTCCAGTTTAAAAAATAAATTCTAAATAAGAAAAATCTAATTTTCAACCAAAAAGATCAATTTTCTCATTTTCAACCAGTAAGATGAATTTTTTTACAAAGTACGTGAATTTTTAACCAAACATTTGAATTTTTAATAGAATTTTCAACCGAAACGATGAATTAGTCATCAAGAAAATTAAATATTCTCCCACAAAATTCGAGTTTTCAATAAAATGCAGGAATTTTAAACCAGATATTTGAATTTTCAACTTATGAAGGTAAATTTTGAACTAAAAAAGTACGAGCTAAATTTTCAGTAAAAACAATTAATTCTCATCTAGAAAACATTATTGTCAACAAGCGAATTAAATTTTGAACAAAAGAAGGAGGTTTTAACTAAAATGGTGAAACATCAAACAAATAAATAAATTTTCAACAAAGTAGTTCCACTTTCAACTAAGTAGTTAAATTTTCTACCAAAAAAGATGAATTCTCAACGAAAAGCGTGATGTATTATTATTATTAATATTATTATTATTCAACCACCAGAAGGATTTCAATTTTATACCAAAAATAGTTGAATTCAATAAAAAAAGATGAATTTTCAACCATAATAATAAAATTGACTTCAACTTTAATTTATCGAAAATTCCCTATTTCTGTCAGGTTTTCCCTCAAATTCCCTCACTTTCTGGAATTACCTGACCTGTAGAAACTCTGTAATTTAAAAAAAGTATATGTTTATTTCACTCTACAATGTTCTTGTAAAAATATCCCATATCCCATCAGTTTTAATTGGGCTCAGCCATTTTTTAGGCCGGGAAAAATATCTGAACATTTCTTTGTAGCTTTCGTTGCTTCCAAGAAAAAATGCAAAAATTTGAATTTTCAAAAATAAATTTTTTAATATACAGCGCTGGTGTGACAAATTTAGAGCATATCAATATCTGGTTTTCTAAAAATAATTAAAATTTTGAAAAGCTAGGTTTCCAAGAATATCAAAATTCAAGAATTAAAGCCAACAGCCATACCACGCTGAAAAAACCAGTTCTCGTCAGATCACTGAAGTTAAGCAGCGTTGGGCGCGGTTAGTACTTGGATGGGTGACCACTCGAGAAAACTGAGTGCTGTTGGCACATCGTGGGTGTGGTGAGCCCACACTTGTAGTTATTTACTACAAGAAACTATCCACCTAGAAACACTACCCGAATCGGGTAGTGTCACGCCTACCCTGAAAGGGAAATGGCTTAATGGTATACATACAAAGAAAAACAGCATTCAATTTGTCATTTTTTTGAATATACACATTTTTAGCGATAACTTAGAGAAGTAAGATTTCCTACGTCGAATAATGAAGAAAAATCCCGACTACCTATGATCGTTTCGAAAACACTGCATTTAAAAAAAAAATGTCTGAAATTTTGCCTGATTTGAAATTGAATTGGGCTAGAGAGGAAATTATTATTCATTTTTGCCTTTTAATTTCCGTAGAGAACATTCGCTTCTACGGTACGGGGTAAAGTCAGCTATGACACGGGGTAAAGTCAGTTAGTGTCCAAAATAGGGTCGGCTGAAATACGGGGTAAAGACGCCTGGGACGGGGGCAAATTCATCTAGGGTACAAACCGGGTAAAGTCGGGTAGGGTACGGGTAAATTCGATAAGGATGCAAAGTAAAGTCGGGCAGAGTACATAGTAAAGTTGCTCAGTGTACGGGATAAGGTCGGCTAAAGAACGGGGTAAAGTCACCTAGGATATGGGGTGAAGTCATCTAGGGTAAGGAGCAAAATCGACGAGGGACCAGAGTAAAGTCGCATACGGTACAGGGCAAAGTTGGCTCAAATACTAGGTAAAGTTGATTAGATTACCAAGTTAAGTCGGGCAGACTACGGGGTAAATTCGGGTATTGTGCGGATCGAAGTCAGTTAGTGTAAGGGATAAGGTCATCCAAAGTACAAAGCTGAGGAAGCTACAAGAAGAGGTAAAGTCAACTAGGGTAGGGGCTAGAGGCGGTCAGCGTATGGGATAAGGTCAGCCAAGGTACGGGGTGAACTCGTCTAGGGTACGGTGTAGAGTCGACTAGTTTACGGCGTAAAGTCGGTTCGTGTACGGGATAAAGTGGGCTAGAGTACGGAGAAAAGTTAGCTAGCACACGGGATAAATTCAAAAGGGTACGGTATAATGTCGGTTATGGTACTGGGTGAACTCATCTAAAGTACGGTCCAAGGTCAGTAGAGCACGGAGTAAGGATAGGCAGGGTACGGGGTAAACTCAGCTAGCGTACGGGGTACAGTTGGTTAGGGTACCGGACAAGATTTGTTAGGGTACGGGGTAAAGGTAGCTAGCGTACGGGATTAAGTAGAAAGGGTACGGGATAAGGTCGGTTATGGTACTGGGTGAACTCATCTGAAGTACGGTGCGGGGGTGCGGGGTAAAGTCGGCAAGCGTACGGGGTACAGTCAGTTGAGGTGCCGAACAAGATTGGTCAGGGTACGGGGTGAAGTCATTTAGGGTATGTAAAGACGGTTCGGGCACGAGGTGAATTCCGCTAGGGATTTCCTTCACTTCCCCTACCCTCACTAAAAATGGAAAAAAGGGCGTATTTTTCCTTAAACCGGCAATGTACTTATACAGAGTAACCACTGAAGCTTGTAATAACGAATGTTATCACGCGGATTATAATGTAAGCCATCCCTCGTTATAATAGCGTGTTAATCGATAGGTGCTGAACTATCGACACTATAGCACCATGAACGTTTACGATGTCGGAGCATTAGTAGCCGATTATCTACACAAACTAACCTCGTACCTCAATCAGCGAACTATGCAACGAGTTGTCATTAAAGTTCGCTTTGTGCTCAGAAACCCAAGTAAACCAGCAATACTGCCGATAGCTTCGGGACAGGAAGCCATGAATATTTATCGAGTCAACTGGGGAGCTTCCTCGCCACCGAGTATTGGCTTCTTATGGCACGGTATTACCTGCATTATAATTTACGATGATTGGATTAACTATGGAGACTCGTTTAACTGTCACAGAATCGATTTTCACTCTATTCTATTCATTTTTTTCCTGGTTGAACATTCATGTTCCATTTTCAGGTAGATATATCGGTAATTGTCATAAAATACATTATTATTAGGAATTAAATATTTCATAACGGAAATTGATCTTATCACATCTAAAAATTTATAATCCAGAAGGGGCAGTTTTGAAAATAAGAAATAATGATGAAATTCGGATATGAAATGCGGAAAGTGGATTTGAGGTTAGGAGATTGATGAAAGAGAGCGCGAGCTTTCAAAAAGTTCAAAAGCGAATACTGTAACGCATGCCATTTAGGAAAAACGGAATATTTATAACTACTGTAGATAATTTTTTCGAATATAAGTAAGGTGACGTAATAAATTAAAAGTATAATTGTTACTATTATTTTTTATTTCAATTAACACGTTTTAAATTACACAAATGGAAACAATGTGAATATAGTACAATTAAAGATTCAACATTCACTAAAACTATTCACATGATTTATTATGCAGTCTTTCGAATGTATTAAAATCTATTGATTACATCGTGTCGCATACTAAGTAACTGAGTAATAAATTATGCTTCCATTTTCGTCAAAATTGAAAATATGAGAACATGAAAATTCAGCAGGTGTAAGGCAAACTACATTAAATTACATTTTTTCCTGAAATTGTTATATTATAGAATCTGAGCACCTTTTAGCTGTAATGACAAATCTACCTACCTGTGTTGTAATATACTCTCCAACACATCTCTTCCTTATTAATTGACTTATTTAGCTCACTTCTCAAGATCTGTATATTTATAAACAGAGGATAGGAAACAGTAAACAAATCGGCCCACCTGATCCACGCGCACGCGCATATACGCAGTCTTACGCTCTGCTATTGTACCGTACGGGAATGATGCGAGAAAATTGATGAAGTTTAGCCTCTTTTGAAATATTTATAAGACAAATAACAGATTTTAATCATGGAAAGTCACCTGCTTATGATAGAAAACACCGCTGATAAAGTAACGGAATGGTTTTCATACATTTTTGCACACCGAAACTGGTTTTTAACGCACGTACGGGAATGACGTTCTTGTTGTCAAAATGCACTCTTCACTTTTAATATCGGATTCACAAAAACAGGAGTCAATATTTTAAGCTCAATTTTATAGAATCTTGTATTAAACGATACGCTCAATATTTCTGTATTTATTACTTAACTGTAACTACAATATTTTCCTTGGAAAAAGCACGTACGGTTATGACGTCTGAAATTATAAAAATTGTGTGACAGACTTTATGGTTTTTACAATTGTTAAGGCTCTAAATCTAAATTCGAATACTTTCTCGCCTGTTAGTTTTATTTTCGACTCATTTATAGCTTCCAGAATTGTCAAGAGGTTTAGGATAACATCGAAACATCTGCCTAAGCTATTTATCCCTTTTATTACTTCTTCGGAACCATTTAAGAGAAATTGTCCTTAGAATTTTAGCGTAGAACGAGGTAAACAACCATAAATTGTGAGTCCTCGGTTATGCCGGATTTAAGTAAACCCGGCATCAGAATTTCATCCGTTTAGAACCGTCGCTTTACCTGAGCTACTTGAAACACCTTGTATTTATTCCCTTCCACCCAAAATTTTCTTGGGTCCTACTCCTCTTAGTTAGAAGCGGGATAAGACGATCCTGGACCTAGGTACCTCAACCTGGCTAATGTAATGAAGGGTCAGTCGTCAATGTACTGTCGTCGCGTCACATTGTATGTTCAGCACTTAGAATTGAATAAAGACTATTTTATACATACTCCAAGTTCTTTACTCCACAAATCAGATATATCAAATTAAGTTAGGGTGTATCAGTGCAAGTACCTTCAACAATTTGCACATTTTCCATGGTCCTTCGAGAGCCGAATTATTCGCCTTGGATATAAACGTGAAGAAACACTAGTGATACGTTGACTTGTACTCAAAACTTTTAATAACTTTGACCACCCAAGCTACTAGTGAAAAAAGTGATGTTCAGTGATTAAATAAGTGCGACGACAAGAAACGTTATTGACGGCTACAATTGATTTATGTGACTTCGTAGTGACTATTCGTGAAGTGTCGTGCAATCGTCAGAGTGAGCTTCGCTTTGATAAATCGTCAAGCAACAGCCAGCCCACCATTTGCAGACCACAGAAGTCCGGATTTACCTGAGAAAACGAAAGAGTGAACCAATTAAAATATCCAGATTCTGCTTTAAAGGGAAATAAAGCCTATCGTTTCCAAGTCTTCAAGGATTCAACTCGACCACTAGGCGAACAGTCTCGATGAGGAACAGCTGATCATCAACCGACATCCGTCTTCTGCTCAACCAGGTAGGCTCGTTTCATTAAAAAATCGCCATCCATTCATATTTCATTCCGTCAGTCCCATTTCCCTCGACAAGATGAGTGACAATGAAGGAGACCGAACTGTTGTGAATCTTACAGATGCGCTAACTTTAAAAAAATTAATGAAACGTCGCGCAACGTTAAAAGCGACTGCGACTAGATTCTCAAATTTTCTAAAAGAATACCAAGCTGGCGAACCAAATATTATTAAATTAAATGTCCGTTTAGAAAAATTTAGAACTCAATTTCAAGACTTTGATGAAGCCTCCGATCAAATTGAATTGCTTGATGAAAATCCGAATCTTGTAGACGAACGTTTTGAAATAGATGAAACGTATCTTGATCTTATCACTTTAGCCGAAAAGTTAAAATTAGATTCGAGTCCAATTATCTCCGAGGATCATTCTTCTCATTTTAGAGGTTCTTCCTCAAGCAATCCAGAACTTACCTCTAATGATACTGTCATAAAACGTCGAATCAAATTACCGGAAGCTTCTTTACCAAAATTCGATGGTCGCTACGAAGATTGGTTATCATTCAAAGATGCATTCACGTCAATGATCGGTAGTCAGAAGGATTTAAATAACGTAGAAAAGTTGCAATACTTAAAATCAGCTTTATCTGGTGAAGCGATAATTAAAATAAAAAATTTCAGCATAACCGATGAAAATTTTACGCGCGCGTGGGATTTATTGGAAAAAACGTATGCCAATGAACGATTAATTGTTGGGAGACATCTCAGTCTTTTATTGCGTCTTCCCACACAAGACAAAGAAAGCGCGGAGGGTTTACGTCAATTAGCGGACGAAACTCAACAACATCTTGAATCTTTAAAAACTTTAAAAGTAAATGTTACTGAACAAATAATCGTTCAATTACTCGAAGAAAAATTACATGGGACAACCGCGGAAAAATGGGAGGAATCTCTTGAAAGAGGCGTCTTTCCCAAGTTAGAAAAAATGCTCGAATTTTTATATAAAACCGCATCTCGATTGTCTAAACGCGAAAGAGATCTGACGGAACCAGTTTCTAGTCATGGAAGCAAGACAAATACTCAGGAACGTGGTAACAAGTACAACAAAAATTCGGCCCAACAAACTTTTCTGTCATCCGCGTATAAGTCGTGCCCTATTTGTAAAGAAAATCAACATTTAGTTTACAAATGCGAAAAATTCCGTAATATGTCAATTCCAAAACGCATGCAAGCAGCCAAGGACGCGTCTCTATGCCTTAATTGCCTTCGAAATCACGGTGATAAAACTTGCACGTTTAGCAAATGTATCATTTGTTCTGAATCGCACAATACTTTGCTCCACAATCTGAAGGAGCAAGATAATTCATGTACTAGTCAACCATGACTAGTACGAAGCGTAAATACAGAAATCGTTCTGTCTTCGGTCACACGTTCGCCAACTAGTCAAGTAATGACAAGCGCAGTCGTTCAAATTTACGACAAGAAGAAGCGATTAATTCGATGTCGCTCTCTTTTAGATACATGTTCTACTGCTAATTTTATCACCGAAAATTTAGCAAAAACTCTTGGCTTACCGAAAGAGAAATTTTCTGTACCCGTAGGTGCATTGAACGAATTATCCACCTCCACCAAACACGTTATACGATTAACCTTTCGTTCAGTTCACAACAAATTCGAAAAAACACTCAATTTCTTGACCATACCTTGCATATCAGGTCTCATTCCAAACGAGCCGATTCAACGCGAACTCCTTGAAATTCCATCGAACTTACTACTCGCTGATCCAGAATTTCACAAACCTGCACCCGTCGATCTTTTGCTAGGTTCAGGTCCTACATTATCTCTCTTTTGTATCGGTCAAATCAATTTGTCAAGCAAGAATCAAGACTTATACCTCCAAAAAACGAGATTGGGATGGGTCATAGGCGGAGATATAGGCTATATGAAAAATTCGAATAAACTGAATTGTCATCTGACAAATCTACAATCTGAGTTAAATCGTTTCTGGGAAATTGAAGAAGGTCAAACAAAATATAATTTTTCACCTGAAGAACTTGAATGCGAAAAGTATTTTCAGAAAACCGTGTCTAGAAACGAAGAAGGTAGATATATCGTAGCTCTACCGTTTAAACAAAATCCGGATAAATTAGGAGAAACGCGATCAAAGGCCTTAAAAAGACTAAATTCGTTAACAAACAAATTCGTGAAACATCCGGAATTCGAAAAGGCTTATAGCGACGTCATTAACGAATATAAAGATTTGAATCACGCGACCGAAGTTAAAAATTCATCAGGTGCTCATGGATTTTATTTACCGCATCATGCAGTAATAAAAGAGTCTAGTATGACCACCAAAGTACGACCTGTATTCAATGCATCTTTGCCTTCGAGTTCAGGTCTTTCGCTTAACGACTTACTTTCGGTAGGTCCCACGGTACAAGACAATATAGTTTCTCTCGTTCTCAGATTCCGCGTACACAATTACGTCATTTCAGCGGACATTGAAAAAATGTATCGTCAAGTACTAATTCGGAAAGAGGATCGGAAGTATCAAAGAATACTATGGAAAGAAGCTGACGAAATAAAAACGTATGAATTGAATACTGTTACGTTCGGTGTTTCAGCAGCTCCTTTCCTTGCCATACGATGCTTATATCAACTTGCCGAAGACGAAGGGCAAAATTATCCCGCGGCTGTAAATATCTTAAAAAACGATTTCTATGTCGATAATTTACTTACCGGAGCCGAAACAATCGAAAGTGCTATTCAAAAACGCGAAGAAATTACGCAGTTATTACGTCTCGGTGGGTTTAATCTTCGACAATGGGCCGCGAATGACATGCGAATCCTAACTGGAATTGATAAAACCGATATCATTCCCAACTTTCAATTTGATAAAGAACAAACGCTGAAAACTTTAGGTGTGATGTGGGATGCGAAAAATGATTGTATTGTTTATACAATTACACCGGTCAATGCACATAGCGTCAAGTCGAAAAGAGCAATTCTCTCAGAGATTGCAAAAATCTTCGATCCTTTGGGACTGCTGGGTCCAATCATTTTATATGCAAAAAAAATTATGCAAAAACTTTGGTTATTGAAATTAGATTGGGATGAATCCGTTCCTAGTAACGAATTTACCGTTTGGATGGATTTTTGCAATCAACTAAACTCAATCAATCATGTTTCATTTGAAAGAAAAATTTTGAAAGACGATTTTATTAGCGTACAGTTACACGGATTCAGCGATGCCAGTGAGGGTGGATATGGGGCTTGTCTATATCTCAGATCGGAAGATGAGTCAGGTCGAGTTCAATCCACATTACTCTATGCGAAGTCTCGCGTTGCGCCATTAAAAACCGTTTCGCTTCCACGTTTAGAATTATGTGGAGCTCAACTTCTCGCAAAAATCACGAATCAGGTCAAAGAAAAAATTGATATTAAATTTCAAGAAACTGTCCTTTGGACTGATTCATCCATCACTTTACATTGGATTAATACGTCACCACATTTGTTGAAAACATTTGTCGCGAATCGCGTTGCAGACATTCAACATCAATCTAAAGTGGAACAATGGCGCCACGTGCCTTCGATTTATAATCCAGCCGACGCGTTGTCTCGTGGTCAACTTCCGCAAGATTTTTTGAAAAATTCCATTTGGAGGGAAGGGCCATCATGGTTAGTCAAACCTGAATCTCAATGGCCTCAACTTGCTTTAAAATTTGAGGGAAATCCTTTAGAACAAAAAAGGAACACTTGCCTGGTTACTTCTGTCAAAGAACCAGAATTTTTTCAGAAATTTTCCTCTTTCACTGCTTTGAAGTTTTTTGTAGCTTGTAGCTTTCGTTTCAAAAACTTCAAAGACGCGAAAATAACAGGCCCGTTAACAATAAAGGAAAGAAAGTGTGCCGAAATTCGTATTATTAAAATCATTCAGCAAAATGCGTTTGCTGATGTAATACGTTTGTTACAAGAAGGTAAAGAAATAGACAAAACAAGCAACCTCTTGAATTTAGATCCTTTCATTGATGACGAAAAAATCCTAAGAGTGGGAGGAAGATTAAAAAATTCCGATCTCGCATATTCTCAGCGTCACCCGATCCTGCTTCCAAAGGCACACCACGTGACAGATTTGATAATTCGATATTATCACGAACAAAATCATCATTCTGGTATACAAAATACTCTCTACGCAATTCGGCAAAGTTTTTGGATAACTGATGGGCGTAATCAAGTTCGGAGAATTATTGGCAAGTGTGTCCGTTGTTTCCGTGTTAATCCGTCTACTGTCGAGTACAAAATGGGTGATTTGCCGAAGGTAAGAACAACGAAAGCGCGACCTTTCTTGAATGTGGGAATTGACTATTGTGGACCTTTTTTCATAAAGGAGAAGAAATTTCGCAATCGAAATAAAATCAAAGTTTACGTTTCTGTTTTCGTTTGTCTTGTGGTAAAAGCAATTCATCTAGAAGTCGTTAGCGATCTTACAACCGACGGATTTTTGGCCGCGTTAAAACGATTCGTTTCCAGAAGAGGAAAACCTAAGAGCATTTTTTCTGACAACGGGACAAATTTTGTTGGCGCAAATAATCAATTAAAGGAAATCTTTGCTCTATTTAATTCAAATGAACATCAAAGAAAATGTCACAATTTCCTCGGAGATAAGGGAATTGAATGGCATTTTATTCCTCCCCTTTCTCCGCATTTCGGCGGCATATGGGAATCGGGAGTAAAGTCCTTTAAACATCACCTTAAACGCGTAATTACTGATGAATTATTTACATTCGAACAGTTTAACACCTTTGTCATTGAAGTCGAGGGAATTCTAAATTCTCGTCCTTTAACTCCTGTTTCCACTGATCCAAATGACCTGCTAGTTCTTACACCTGGACACTTCCTTGTCGGCGATCCTCTGACGAGTCTACCTGACCCAGATTTTACGTCTATTCCGTCCAATCGATTATCAACTTGGCAGCATCTTCAAAAACTTCGTCAACATTTCTGGAGCCGTTGGTATAAGGAATATTTAAATGAATTAAATATTCGGAACAAATGGGTAGCTAAGAAACACAATATTAAGGAGGGAACAGTAGTTCTCTTGAAGGATGACAATCTACCTCCGATGCAGTGGTCCCTTGGACGAGTAATAAAAACTAATCCTGGTGAAGATGGAGTGGTTAGAACTGTCACTGTTAAGACAGCAACCGGTGAATTGATGCGAAGTGTAAAAAAACTGTCTCCGTTACCTATCGACGAAATTGATGACACTAATTAGATGAAACGAAATTGTTGAATTTGTTGATCGTAATCCTCTCAACGGGGGGAGTATGTTAAGGCTCTAAATCTAAATTCGAATACTTTCTCGCCTGTTAGTTTTATTTTCGACTCATTTATAGCTTCCAGAATTGTCAAGAGGTTTAGGATAACATCGAAACATCTGCCTAAGCTATTTATCCCTTTTATTACTTCTTCGGAACCATTTAAGAGAAATTGTCCTTAGAATTTTAGCGTAGAACGAGGTAAACAACCATAAATTGTGAGTCCTCGGTTATGCCGGATTTAAGTAAACCCGGCATCAGAATTTCATCCGTTTAGAACCGTCGCTTTACCTGAGCTACTTGAAACACCTTGTATTTATTCCCTTCCACCCAAAATTTTCTTGGGTCCTACTCCTCTTAGTTAGAAGCGGGATAAGACGATCCTGGACCTAGGTACCTCAACCTGGCTAATGTAATGAAGGGTCAGTCGTCAATGTACTGTCGTCGCGTCACATTGTATGTTCAGCACTTAGAATTGAATAAAGACTATTTTATACATACTCCAAGTTCTTTACTCCACAAATCAGATATATCAAGTTAAGTTAGGGTGTATCAGTGCAAGTACCTTCAACAATATATTATTTGTCTTGAAAAATGTGCATACATTAAATTCATGTTCATATGAAGTTTACAAACTTGATACGTCAAGTAGTTTCCGGGTTACTGTCTAAAAAAAGGAGCAAATCAGTTTATCCTTGTGCAAAGTGAGGTTGGGACGCTGTACGGTAATGACGTTTGGGGTGTTCTTATATTCAATCAAAGTGAATAGGAACATAAATGAAAAAAAGAACTGACCATTTTGTAGAGGATGCTAATAAGTATTTATTAAATGAAAAAAATCAGTATGAGTTGTTAAGATAATTTTATATTACTGGGACTTTAAGTTTGCCTTCAAGTTAAAAATTCCCCAGTTATGCTCAGTAGTCTTCTGGTCAGTTACAAATTGCTTTTTTCAACAACGGATTCAAATTAACTAAATCAGAAAGTAAAAATTAGTATAAAGGATTATTGAAGGTTTAGGAAAAAATAGAAATTAGTTGATTTTTGTCTAATAATATTTAATTTTGCAAAATTTTCCCTTGAGTATTGTCAATTTGGAATATGCTCGCAAAAATAAATGGCTCGCATCGCCACCCAAAACCCTGGCTAGTTTAATGAACATCTGGTATTTGGTAACGAGTTCAATTGTTTGGTTGAAAATTAATTTTTTTTCAAAGCCCATATTATTGAGTTAAAAATTCAACTGTTTTTTTCTTGATAGCAAAATCTTTCTTGGTTGAAAATAAAACTCTTTTATGGAAAATTCGTCTTTTATGGCTTTGAAAATTCATCTCTTTTGGTAGAAATTTTATCTGTTTTGGTTGAATGCAACTGTTTGCTAGAAAATTGATTTTTCTTGGTTGAGGATTTAAATAGGTTGTTTAAAATTCCTTTATTTTGTCGAATTTAACTTTTTTGTGTAAGTTTAAAATCGTTCTTGGTTGAAATATCAACTATCTACATTATTCGTTACTAATTCACCGTATTGAATTGTGAAATCAACAAATTGGATGAAAGTTCATCGATATGATTGAAAATAAACAATTTTATTGAGAAATAACTTTTTTAATTTAACTGTTTTATAGAGTCTTTTTGACTTGAAAATTCAAGAATTTGGTTTACATTTTTTTCTGGACATACAAATTTTTCTTCATGGAATATTGAACACTTTTATTGAAAATGTTTCTCCGTATTGTTTGAAAAATCATCTGTTTTTGTTAGAGATTCAACTAGTTTGTCGAAAATTCCTTTTTTTTACGAATTCAACCTTGTTTATTTAAAAAGAAAATATTTGTGGTAAGAAATATTCACTATCAACATTCTTCGTTGAGAATTAATCTTCTTGGCTTGAAAAATCAACTATTTGGTAAAAAAATTCAACTATTTGGTTGAAAATGAACTTTTTCATATAAATTGGCCCAAGCTGGCGAAAAACTGGCCATTTTGTAGAAAGATATTGAAAAATTAAGTCAAATTTCGATGTTCTTGAAAAATTAGAATAACTCTCAAAAAGATTAATATTTTTTAAGGTTCTTTGGATTAGTATAAAGGTTTTTCGAAGGTTCATAAAAAAATAGAAATTAGTTTATTTTTTTTTATAATATTTAATTGTGAAATTTCTTTTTGAATAGTGTCAATTTGGAATACGCTCGTACAAGGTAATCTCTCGCATCGCCACCCAAACCCCTGGCTAGTTTACTGAACATCTGGTATTGAACACGAGTGTCGTTCTGATCGATTTGGAATTCACGACCACCTATCATGGCACTTATTGGTGAAAGCCACTCACGGCTGTCTGCATTTTCTTCATGCTTTCAGAGGAATCATATAGAAAACCGCGTTTTGCTCTCGAAAAGCGGATCTCATATATTTTATATATATGAATTTCAATCTCGAGTCAGATTAGGAAGTACTAAAATGACTTTGATATTTTTACGAAAGATAAAAGTTTTCTATTCTAAAAATTGATATCAGGGTGACCGACTTTTTTTTTCACCAGAAAAAAGGGAGAAATAACCAGGAATTTGATTTTTGAAAGGGATAATAACTTTTAGTTGGTTCAGGACATTTTCCAAAAGAATCATAATACTGAGTTATAACTGGATTTTGAAAAGAATTATAGTGGAGTATAATTCTGACTTGGAAGAGTGAATTTTATAGAAGAATTATAATTGAGAGTTGAGAAAAGAAATTTCCTGAAGAATATGTAATTTTGAATTAAATCAGTTTCCGAAAATAATTTATAATTCAGAACTTGGAAGAGAAAATTTTGAAGAAGAATAATAATTCTGATATGAAACGGGGAATTTCCTGAAAGAATTTAAATTCAGACATAGAACAGAGAATTTTCCAGAAAAATTGAAATTCTGAGATATTTGTGATTCTAAATTTAAAAAGAAAATTTTCTAAAAATAATTATTATAATTCTGAATTTGAACAGGCAAATTTTGAAAAGAATGATGATTTATAGTTGGTTCAGGAAAATTTACAAACGAATTATAATTCTGTGTTATAACTGGATTTAAAAAAGAATTATGGCGGAGTATAATTATGACTTGGAAGAGAAAATTTCCAAGCAGAATTATAAATCTGATATGAAACGGGGAAGTTTCTGAAAGAATTAAAAATCGATCATAGAACAGAGAATTTTTAAAAAAGAATTGAAATTCTGAGATATTTGCGATTCTGAATTTAGAAAGGAAATTTTCTAAAAATATTTATTATAGTTCTGGCTTTAAACAGGGAAATTTTAAATGATTGATGATTTTCAGTTGGTTCAGGAAATTTTCCAAGAGAATTATAATTCTGAGTTATAACTGAATTAAAAAAAAAGAATTATAGTGAAGTATAATTCTGACGTGGAAGAGTGAATTTTCGAGAAGAATTATAATTTTGAGTTGGAAAAGGAAATTTCCTGAAGAATATGTAATTTTGAATTGAATCAGTTT